>JAUBOD010000117.1:4487635-4510522 GCA_032353885.1 Nothura maculosa
AGACACAATTATCAGTGTCAAATGTATTCTTTGCTAAAATAATTGCAAAAAAAACATATAATGTCCAGACAAGGCCTATTAGAGCAGATCTGTTACTTCCAACCAACTCTATTGAACACTTTATTAGCAGCTTTCTGTCAGACCTGTACAAAAATACATTTTCTTTCATGACTCTTAATTAATAAGATTCAATGTCAGTCCTCAATTTCATGTCCTTACCTGTTCACAAGCTTATCAGCTCAGCTTTTCTGGGACAACTCCTAAAACTCTCTCTGATACAGTTTCTTACACTGCAGAACTATTTCAAATTTGTTTCAGCTGTGGGGAAGGGGAAGGGCACCCATTACATAGACTGAATATTGACTAAGAAGAAAAAAGAAAAACAGAGAGAAAGGTGAAGAGCATGAAGTGCATCTATTTAGAGCCAAACGCTGGTATGCAAAACCTTCAAGGTCTTCTTACTTCCTCGCTGCTGCGGACAATTAACCATCTGTCAATTGCAACGTGGCAAAGACTGGCATTAGCAATAATTTCAATTTATGTTCTTGTTAATTAACTGAGAGAGCAGGCAAAACCTTATAACTTATATGCCCTGAGTGGTGAGAATCTGTGAAGGCACTCTACAATATACTTTAAATTAAAAAATAATCAACTGAAAGTTACACAAGTGTAATATATGCTCCTAAAATCTACACAGACACTTGCTGTGATTTCCAACTGTGAGCACATCACAGATCGGCTGTACTTACCGCAGAAGGAAAAGCAGCATCACAGCGTGAGCAAGAAAAACGTCCCTGTTCAAGTAAACACACACCTTTCTTGTCCTTTCTCTGCATAATTATGACTCAGCCGGTTTGGGAATAGCTTGCCAATAGAAATCTCACTCTTGGATTTCACTGCTTTACTATGAAAATGCAAGTGACTCCTTAAACATTTTATCAGGACTGCTAGAAGACAGAGTCCATCTCATCCTTTCAGCTGCTGATGTTTGTATTACACCACTGCAGAGCATCCAAGGACAGCTTATTTCAAAATAAGAAAGCATGAAGACCTGTCCTTTGCATAGAACCAGCAAGATATTTTTAATGAGGTTTTAATGATGTTAATTTTTTTAATGAGGTTATTTTAATGAGGGTTAATAAACCTCAAAACCAGATCTCTGGACATTTTTGTAGATCTCCTATCACTACTGTATTTTAATATCTACAATTCTTGAATTATTTCTTATGCCAAACAATCTTTAGATTGCTTGCACAACTACCACTTGCTACCATTAAATGCTTCTAGATTGTTTTAAAGAACACAAAAATTTGATATAGTAGGACAGATTCCGTTTATTAACACAAAATATATTTTAAATGACTCTTGAATACAACCTATCTCAAAGCCCATCAGCCTCAGAAACTCTCCAATCCTGATCATATAAAGCACATCAAATTAAAATGGGTGACCTGAAGGGATAAACAGCTTGTGCCACCTTCCTACTTGTTGTTTCTCTGTCATAGATAAGCAAGACATGAAATGTTTTTTGATTTTTTTCCCCTGCTTCTTTTTGACCTATAAAAACCCATGAATATCAATGTTGGTTTGGAAATGCCTTTTCCTTGAAGTGCTAAAAAACCAGAATGTGAGAAGTCTCAGATCATACAACATGTGAATCCTTTAATAAAAAGTAGTTTTGCCAGTGGGTTCACTAGAATCGCTGAAGGACTTAAAATGCTACACATGACAGAAGAAAGGCAGTTATTTTTCAGCTGTGGGGATCTTCCTACTTTTAAGTAGCAGTGGTATTTTCACTGCTAGAAATTTCTCATCATGACCCTAAACACAGTAGAAGGAATTTTTACCTGAGAAAGAAGTACGTGTCTTTATAAAATGTACAAAGGCATTGCCCCCCTCCCATCCTCTGAATTTATTTGATCTTTAGGTAACCTGTCAGCATTTTTTTCTTTTTTTTTTTTTTAATATTAAGCTATATTCTCTATTCTGCCTATATAGAACGAAACGGGCAAAGAGTCTCCGTCAAAAATGGCTGAAAATACGAATCCCACTGCAATCATCTGAAAGAGATAAAAACGTGAGTTGTTCTGTCAACAGATCAGCTTCCAGGATGTGGTATTAATTACTAGAGGCTAAATCTATAGATCCTACCTGTCACTGGCAGGATAAACATGCTTCTTTCACCATTCAGATGTTTTTAAAAATACTGTACACAGCTGGCTTACTATAATATAATATTAACATTTGAAAGAGAAAGAAAACTTCTGAATGACTCTTCATAAAAGACTCAACTTCCCAGCTCATTAAGGATTTTAAAGATATGTTGAAGCATTACATCAACCTTACTGAGGAGGAAGGTAGTTTTCATGTTTTAGATTTGAAAAATGAATAGAAATGAGGTGGTTTGCTTCTGATGGCTTAAATGGCAATTTATGGAAAACATTAAAAGGAAAGACTTGTTTTTGTCAGATGTATTTTGGAGCAAGAAAAAATCTGCTTTAACATTTAAGAGAAGAGAAAGTTCCACGATGTAGCTCAAAATGGCTTTGCATGAGCTTTTACAAGCTGGTATTACATATTCTTTAGACCTACAAGGTGAAGTCAGCTGTCATCTGGTAGAAGTATGGAAATACCTACTGTTAACAAACATGGCATAGCATATAGAAATGCATATAGAAAATGGGCTTCAAAAGTCTTTCCTGCAAAATATCCAATGCTGTAGGCATTCTTGCATCTCCCTTCCACATTTTGTGTGCAAAGGCGTGCTATGTGCTCTAGGTGTCCCTGCTGGAGCAAGAGGGTTGGCCTAGATGATCCCTAGAGGTCCCTTCCAAACTCAACCATTCTGTGATTCCGCAAAAGGGAATCTGGGGTCTTGCAGAAAGCAGGAAAAGTTTGGGACTTCACATGGTGATTGACTAATCCTCCTTCCCTACCAGATCCAAGACTGCATCTGCTTCCCAGCCTCCGAGGGGAGAAGGGACTGACATTTACCACAGGTGAGAGAGACACATTTAGGGTAAGTTGGGGCCACGAGTCTTTACACAAGGACTCAGGAGCACAGGGGAGCCACCATTCTCATTTAGTCACCATTAAGTTAAAATGGAGCAAACATCCTGATTGTAGAGCAAACCACCGGGGAATGGGAATAAGAGTTTGCGTGAGCTGAGAGAAGCAATAACGGGAAATGAGAAGCTGGAGCCTCAGGTAAAGCTCTCATTTCTTTCTGTGCCACCTGCCTGACCTAACCAAGTGTTAAGGGCCCATGCTGATCACTGCTGGAGTGACACCAGGCACCTACTGCTTTTGTGACAGGAGGTCACAATTACTGATTCCAACCTATTTCCATGCCCTGCTGCTCACAAGGACTTAGGGATAGCCCCGCGAATGCAAAGGGACCCAAAGGCAGAGCAGAGGCTAAGTTTCAGTTATGATGCTGTTCTTCTATGTGAATTACTGAATGAAAAGATTTTTGTAGTAAATACTCTTTCAAAGATTTCCATGAGTTGGCCTACTTATTTCAGTGCAGACACCTATAAAAGCCTATTTGAAATATAGTCCCAGGAAGCTTTATCTGCATCACGACAAAGCCAGGAACTTGAAGCAACTGAATGGACTAAAGAAGGAGACTATTTAACTTGCAATAGGTGCTGTAAGGTAATCTGGCCATACAGAAAAAAATGCACCAGGATTCCTCCCTGGCAGGTTGGTTTATTGAGTGCTCAGGAGAGGCTGCTCCACTCCAGAGGCGGCTGGCAAACCACAGCCAAAGCTGTTTGTCTCCAGGGGAATTCGGTGTGGGTGGGCACATCAAACACTCCAAACCCAACGCCGAACACCTGCGAATCTTGGCTGTTTGTATTAATGTCAACCTAAGGGAGGAGGCAAAAATGCCTCATGAAGCAGTATATCAAAAGTAGCACTAAGTAAATACTTTCCTGCAGAAGTGTACTATGATTGAGGTTTATTTTGGCATGGAAAGATGAAGTTCTCAGGTACACTCCTGGGAAGATCAAGAAAGAGCTAGGGGAAATATCAGGAACATCTTGTCTGACATAGACTAAGGTTTACACTGCTGACCTTTTAAAACTAGTTTTACTTCTGAAACTTTTTTCTGCTTCACTGACAGAAAGTGTATTTTTTAAAAAAAATACATAAAGTTCACTGAAATAATAGACAAAGGGAGTCAGTTTAATTGAATCCAGTTCAGTTTTGCTGATTCAGTATCTCATTCAGCACAGAAATGATAGTAAATGAAACTTAGTTACAGAGAAGCAGACCCCTTGAAACTCTATCCATCCTATGGTCCCCTGACCTTTTCAGGAGAGGGCTACACCCAGGACAGCTAAAGGGAATAACCAGGCACAAACAACCGAAATGAAATGTTTTAAGCAATGCTCATACAGAATTCTTATTTGGACACAATGTGACTAATTTATTAAGTCCAACAGGGCTTCAAAGTGACCCAACTTTTCTGAAAGTTCACTGCTCTTGAGAGGGACAATGCTGTCGGCATGTGTGGTTTCACTGTCTTAGCTCTTCTTATGCCACCACACTCTGAATATGACAATTTAGAGCTGGCCAGGAAGAATAATTTAGACATGCCAAGAATTTCTGCTTAATACTCATTGCTTGATGGAACATCAGGTGCTAGAGAAGCACTTGTTATCCTTATTTCCATGAGCCTAGACCATCTAGAATAACCTTGTTGAGTTACAGCTGATGCTTAGAAGAGGTTGCTCTACTTTAAACATTCATGGTTACAAGGAAGAGTAAAGCTACATAATATAACAACAAGAACTGCACACAATACTCCAGGTGCGGCCTTACCAGAGCTGAGAAGAGGGGCAGGATCCCCTCCTTCAACCAGCAACACTCCTCCTGATGCTGATGATGATCCTGATTTCAGCCTTAGGAAAACAGAAATGCTAAAAGAAATCATAATGTCACCTGCCAAACACTGTTGATAACTAATGTATATCCAGTTGCATCCTGAGGGTGCAGGCCTTCTCCAAACCAGATCCACTTTCTCTTGTCTTTTAAAACACTATATTCCCACAAAATTGTAGCATTTAGTCTGATAGACAGTTTTGAAGTAGGGATGAACAGAAAAAGAAAAAACGTCCTGCTCCCTTCTGGTTCTGGAAGCACTTGCAGCTGGAGGGGCAGAATGACAGCACCGCTCCTCTCCACCTGCACAGCTGGACGTCCCTCAAAACACACCTCAGCTGTTATAGGTGCTAAAGATATACATGAGATATAAACGTTTCCCTCCCTGCAGTGCGAGTTATGAGTGCTCAGTGCCCTGGGACCCAGAGGGGAATTTCCACCCACTTCACTGGCTAGCAATGCTCAGCGCACCAGAGAAAAACACTGGTAAAACACTGCTTTTTGGGCAGGAATCATTGTTAAAAAGCTGCCAAACCAAACCAGGTCTCCTTTCAACACTAAAGCTAGTGAATTTGATACTGCTAGATGGAGAAAATCAAATGATATGGGTACAATCACAGGCTAAGTTCTAAGCTACTAAAGTGCTTGTCTGGCCTTAAAGCAAAGCATTTGTGATTTCTTTTGGAATATTTTAAGCTTTTTTGTTTTTATTTTTCCATGGTTGATATTTTTCTAAATACTAAAGTTTGAAAACTTTAAGAGCTTCCTTCCTCTAATCCTGGGGGAAAAAATAAAAAAAGGAGCTAGGTTTATGAACATCTGAAACCTTGAAGAGTTGCAAACATCATTTCAGGAGGCGCAGGTCCAGGCGGAGCGGGGGACCCCCAGACACTGTGTGTGCCACCAGCTGCCCGTCACTATTTCCAAAGGCATGGAAAGCAGTCAGACCCCTTCTTCCCCCTGAAAGCTGAGAGATGCCCACACGTTTTCCAGTGCCCCACTCTGGGCATGTCAACAGTGCAGCAATTTTGATGTTTGTCTTAGCAAACGCTTCTAGGGCTGATGTCTTCGGAGAGACTCAGAGCTACTGTTAGGCCTTCAGCAGGCTGCTTTATATGGCCTCATTCAAAATCAATTAGATCACTCCGGCTCCAGAGGCAAGTTGCTGCTGCTTCCTCATTAGATCTGAGTTTGTGCAAGGTTTCTTTCACAAAATCTCTCCACTCTCGGCTTTGGAGGGATCCTGCCCATAAATACGATTATACAGCTATTAAAGTTGTACTAATGAAGCGATCTGGAACTTCATTACAGCTCTAACACGCAAAACTCAAATTGCATAAATTACACTATTTATTTTGCGCGGAGGGGTGACTGGTAATGTTTTTGAAACTCTTTAAGCCTTTTGTACCAATGACTCTCCAGGGGTAAATTAAGGTCTGGTTTCAGAAATGCTTTAGTGAGCTGCATGGTATCAATTGTGTAAAAATACACAGAAAACTTTAATCATTTTTCCAAACCTACCATATAACACAGCTTCCCTAATGCTTTGCTGAAGTGAGGAATCAGGCTAGGAGGCAGTAGTAACAGTCGATTTGCTTGCTGGATTTTTTTCCTTTGACTTTTCCAAGGAAAAGCCACTTTTTAATGAATCTAAATCTTCACATAGTTTGTGATGCACAAGATGTTTTAATATAAAAGTTTCATATTATATATTCACTTCCAGAATTTAATCTCAAATCAGGTAGATAGATTGCAATATACTCAAAGTAAGAACAGTTAATATAAAAAGTGCAGGGATTATATAAAAACATGAGATGGAGAAAAAACTGAAGCACATAGAAAATAGATGGAAGCACCACTAGTTTTTGTTAGGTCAGTGCCCCAACAGACATAAAACTGGAAACAAAGAATTGTTTTATTATAAACTGCTTGAGGCTAAACATATTTGTTAATGGCAGGTTTTATAATTAGTTTTCTCTAGAATTAGGTGCTTCTTACTTTTCAGCATGATTGTAATTTGCTCTTATCCTACTGCTTTGTTTTTATTTCAAGCTACCTCCTCTTGTTCTTGAACCCACTTCCTACTTCGTTTCCAAAGACATATGCAATGTCCCATAAAGCTGGCTTAAAACCTCTGCTCCAAGAAAGATGCTGCCCTTAAAAAAATGGTGTTTTTTTTCTGTTTTCATACAATGCTCTCACAGACTGATTAAAATTTAAATTACAACTGTGTGTGTAGAGAGGTTTCCCTCTTTATTTTCATTTGCCGCAAAAGCAGATCCAGCCCTCATGGAGTAAATCTGCAGCTGTACCAAACACAGAAGACATAAATTCAGACTGATTTAGTTTGGCAAGGGCCAAAACAGCCTCAGCATCACAGCCGATCCACATACATGTGCCACCAAAAGCTGCTCCAGCACCCTTGACTTTGCTGGCCATCCCTGCCTAACACCTGCTGCAAATGAGGGAAGTTCCACTTCCACTCCTCTTTTTCCAAAACTTTTCCCTACGCTTTAAAAGCCAAAGGATTGAAGACTCACTGCAGTATAGGTAGATGAGACTACTGAAGTCAAGGAGAAATGTAACTGGGTATAATGGAAGGGAACCTCACTGCAGCAAGGTTAATCCCAAGCGTCTGGTTGTCTGAAGATGCGTTTCAGGACTCTGCTTGGTTACGTGTTTACCTGGTGGCAAGAGAGCCAAGGGTACAGCCATCCCATCAGCTCATTGCCTCGGCTGCTGAATATTATTCTTTCCCTTTCTTAACAATTTGGGGAAAGTTTTGGACTACATATCAAAATACATAAGTTGTTCATCATAATTAAGTTATAATAATTGTATATGTTCTTTCAGTTAAACTTAGCTCCTGAGATTTTAAAATCAGAGAGTGAGGCATAACTGGCTCTTAGAATCTGTAATTTAGCAGAACTGCTACTTCTTTTTGGGCTATCATTACACACTTTAAATCAATATTTCATCTTGGTTAGTTCTCCTCCTTGGGATATTCTTCTGTGGGATTGTCAAAAGTACAATAATCGCTGTCATCTAACCAAGTTAGCAATGTGTTAAGCTAGAGCTATAAACTCTCACTAAAAATTGGTTTCCATCCTCAATTTAATCTCATAAAGAATTCCATTTCATACTAAACTGAATGATACATTGACAAAAAACACAATTTCATTTCCCTTGTATGTGCTGATGTAGGATGAGACTTTCCACTGCAGTCTATTTAGACTGAGATAACAATGCAGCCCATGCACACAGTTCAAAATGATCTCAAGTTTGGACTGTAAATTTATAAATGACAGTTCTGAGAATTAGACTTGAAAGGAAATGCTGAGCAGAATTTAGACCTGCTTGTAAAACTCAGGACAATTTGTAGAGTAAAGAGCTTGGCTGCTTGTGTTATATTGCATAAAACCCAGTGATGTCTAAATGAATGAAAATACTGTTAGCTTCTTTTAATTTTTCCACCTTTTTTTGGTTCACAATGATTTATTGCTGGCCATCTGAAGTTAAGTCTCTGTCTATTTCTAATAGTCAGAACTTTTCCACACATGATATTTTGGGAAGCAGTATAGTGCAGGTGCTGGGAAAGTACTTTTACAAAATTCAGATTTCATTTTGGGCTTGGATTTTTTATTCTGTAAGATTTCCAATTTTTTTTTTCTATTCCACAATTATCTCCCTAAGACAATATTTCAATAACATCCTTGATCATGTAAAAATGCTTCAGATTGCTCATCACATAATTGCATGTAGGACGGGTCTTTTCTGACTTCCTGTTTTCAGCATGTTTACCATTTCCTGGTAATACCTGCAATATGAAATTCTGGGTTGTTGTCAATTATTCCAGTAACTATTAACACAACTTTGAAAGTGAACTTCTGTTTGACTGGAAAATCTGCTAATAGTTTACTTTTGCTATCACATGGTTTATGAGAGCAGTTGTGTGATTGCACAGAGTCCAGATCACAGTGCATACACAGGAGGGAGCTACCATTTTGCTGCCATTTTGCAGGAAGTACTACCACTTCAGAATTCTTAACTGATTAACTTTGTGTCATAATAATGATCCTTTAAGATATATCTCACTGTTTCCTATGTATAGGAAAAAAGACAGGTTTCCATGTGTGGCAACATGCTGCGTCCCATACAATCCTGACAGGTGACATGATAGAGGAACAAGCCCTTCCTGTACTTATATCATTACTTGTCATCATGAAAAACCTCGGCAGTGGATTTCATAGCTTAAATTTTAAGATTGTACTATATTAGAGAAGATTGAGATCTACTAGATGTTAATCTTTGGTTGGATGAAGTCAAGTGTTTCAGGCCAATCTCTCTCTGTCAAAATACTACCAACTCAAACTTGATCCTCATCATTGTATGACACATTCCAAATTGTCCGCCTTCTCCTCTTAGCGTCTTGACAAAAGTACAGATCAAGTCTCCAACAGATCTGTTCTCTGACTTGTTGCCCACATCCAGGTTGCTTCTAGGTTGAAACTGCTTTTCCCTCTTAGTCCAGATCTCTCCCCCGTCAGGGCAAGTTCCTCTGCAGAGCACCACATCCAGTCTTAGGTTGCACCGTTGATTCCTGCTTTAAAGTACTGGTGTCCTTGTCCAGATTTCCAGGAATCCTGTCTTTCATTTTCCTCTTACAAACTCCATCTCCTTTCCTCTCCCCACTTCATTTCAACTCCTTCAGCTATAAGTTGACTCCAGTGTCCTGCTGGCTCCCAGAACTTCTTTAATCTCTTCCCCATACAGGCTTTCCTACGCTAATACCAAGCAGCTTCTTCTCTCAACAAGGGTGAGGAATTGAGGGTATACAATAAACAATGCCATGCTCACTGTTATTTTTAAGCTTGTATTTGGTCCAGGCAGGGCAACAATAATCAACAGTTGAACAGATCGTATTATAATAACAAGTATTACTATTTGGGAGCTGCAGAATGCATATAACAGCTGGGCACTGGTGATTTTGCTGGAATCAAGTCAAAAATCCAGTGCAGGTGAAAAGTGCATTTTTTTCAGCTTTTCCAGACCTCCAATCTCAACATACATTTGCAATTATATAAGAAAAAATATATCTGCAAGACAAAGTCCAGTGATTCCCAGGATAATATATTCTTTATGGATCAAGCTTCTGGGGAGTTTTATTTTACTTAAAGCATGCAACACCTAAAAACTGTGTATGTAACGGTAACACCATTGGATAGAAAGATATATATTTATTTCTGTGTGTACAAAAGATTTTTCAAATTGGATTTAATTTACCCTAATTCCATAGATTTAAACTGAAATCTGATTTTAGACAAATTTTTCATTTATACATTGATAAAACTAGTTGTTTCTTATAAAAAGACTTGGTGGTCTGTATTTTTGAATAAATTCTGATTTGTCCCTTCATTTTGAAGATACAGGAAGCAAATTAGAGAAAAGTATTTCCATAAGTTGTGACAGATGTGTCATGGAGAAGCAATGTCCTCACATGCCTATTCCTGCCGTCAAAGTCAAGGAATGGTCAAGTTACAGCCATGTAGAAAAACTGTTTAAAGATATAAAACTTTCAATAGGCTTATGCAGCTGGCTCCCTTTGCCAGCCTTTAGACTTTGATTTACAAACTTAATACCCTTCACTCAAAGGAAGCAGGCATAAAAGATCCTCTGTGTATATTTAATCTGCTTACTGTTATCAGCCATGTGAGTGTATCAGAAGTAAACACATCCATTTTAAATATTCCCTGAAGAAAGACCCTCTGGTGCCATTTCATGAAAAGGACTCTTCTCCTCTGCTGAGCTTCTCTTTATGTCCTATCACTGCTGAGCATAGGAGCTTTGGATTTCACAACAGCAATCTAAGTACAATACTTTAACTTTGAACAATCTTCGGTATTTGCCAAAGTTGTGTTTCAAAAGGAAAACAGCTTTAAACAACAAGGAATATAATTTTGGCATTATAAATGATTCTGTTAGCTGTTTGTTGATATCATTCTTTCAAAGAAAGGAATTTGAAAGGCTTCTTATCATGGCCAAAGTGCTGGAAAACAGAAAGTCACCAGCCACCTTCTAAAATAGTTTGAGCTACTAAAGCACCTCCTATGAAGGTCAGGAGCTAAAGTGCTTTTCTTTTATTGTGAGAAAATATCCTTTGCTTGAATGATCTGCTAGGAGATTTGCACAGCTTTGGTCATTTAACTTTTTGAGAATATTAGGAAAAGGGCAAACTTGGTAACTAAATTTTGACTTGTTATTCTTAAGCCATTAAAGTAGCCTCTCCTGATGCCCATGTGAGCACATACAAGCTTCTCTCCTGATTGCTTCACTTTCTCTTCCTTTTTCAGCAATGCATAAAGATTGCATCCAAGACCGAGAGGAGTGAATCTGCTAGGCTAATTCCATTGAATTGGGCCAAATGGATTTTATGTATAATTAAAAAAAAAAAAAGGAAAATCTACTCAGTATTTAAAATTCTATAACCTTCTGCTCCTTGTAAACTCCAATCACCATTTTTCTAGTAGTATCAGCTTAAAGGGAAAGGCTCCCACCATAAAGCAATTTGGATGAAGAACGTTTGAGGACATGCTGGAAGAATGGCTCTTTCTCACAGCAGCCCACATATCCAAAAAGGATAGTTTACCATTAAAACAAAACCAACAAACCTGAATAAGAGTTCAACCCCCAAAATTGGATTTTTCTTTTCACAAATGCCTTATTTGTGGAGTAAGAAAATACCTTTCCTTATTCAAATAATTTAATTCCTAAAAATGCTACTCTTCAGACCAGCAATTCTGATTGTTCAGTATTTCCATTTACCCAGCTTGTTCCTAGCTCTTCTGTTCCCCTGCTCTAGGAATCCCCATGTTTATTCAGTTTTGATGAATACTGTTTCAACCCTGCACTCATCTTTATCTCCACTGGTGTATTCTACACACATCTCTCCTTTCCAAGAAACGCTCACTCTTTTCTATCCATAAAGAAACCCTCCAATTATAAAAAAAAAATCTATTATTTTATAACAAACCGATTCTTCCATTTTGCTGCCAAAGCACTATCTAGGGGAAAGGGAAGAATGGCCTCAGCGGGAAGGAAACGGGATCAGAGGCTCAGACTGCGCGTTATTAGACACAACAAACATGCACATAGTGAATCACAGAGTTGTATACAATTCGGTGGGGGGTTCTACTGAAAGCATAAACCACTTCCAGCCCTGGTCTTACACATTACAAAGTCAGCAGAACACCTGGGCAGAACCCCTGTCTTAGGAACGCATCAAAACCATCCATTTTACAAATATGTAATAGCAAAATGTGTCTAGACCGGAGAATAGGAAAACAAGATGATTTCTCCCTGTTTTTGCCCCAGTAGAGCAGTGAGCCTCTTCATCCATCCTCAGAAGAGGACAAGTAGTGACCTGTAGATTTTTTCCATCAGCCATACAATGGCTCTGCCTAGAAGATGGGCAGCTGCATGAATGACACACACAGATCTGTGAAACAGCAAAACAAGTAGGGAATTAACGCTTAAAAACATCCCCCGAGCAAAGACGTCTAAATACTTAAAAGGACATGATGACTTGAACGGTACAAGTCTGAATCCTAATCTTATTACCGAGCTCCCCAGTGTGGCATGTGTCAAAGGGGATATTCGTCTCGCCCGATGGCTGGTGCACGTTGCTACCGAGGGAGGATGCTCGGCCCGAAGGAAGGCGCAGAGGAACCTGCCACAGCAAGGCCTGAAGAGGCCTGAAACAAAGCTCAGCACAGCTAATGGGTGCCTATTGCCTCAGTATTTGGGGTTTTAATTAGTCTTAACAACAGAAAAACTGAGACTGGCATGTGTCTCAGTGACTTCCTTTGTAGATACGTTAGTAGATGGGGAGGAATTTAAAGATTTATCTCTTGGAAAAAAAACAATCCAGTATTTATATTCCTTAAATTCTCTGTTTTTTTTAATTGTTGTTTGTGAAAATCTACAAGTACATTCAATTGATTAAAATGCAGACAAATATTCTTTGCTATATCTCTACATACTAAATATCTAATGATCACTTTAATGACATGTTCTTTGTGTCTTGGAACAAGTCACCAAATGCAGTGGCCGCTGCAAGCAGGTGGGGCACGCACCGTTCTGCCCCTTCCGTAGTATGAAGGGAAGTTGTTCTTTGCCTAACTGGGCACTATTAAAGTATCACATGGGGCCATTTGTCAGACTGTGCTTTGAGAGCTGGTTAATGGAGATTTGGTGCCTCTTCACTATTAATCTCTAATCGGCTTTTTCCCATCCCACGGATACCTATTCCTAAATCTTCAAGCAAGGACTACCAGATGGTAAATACCGGGCAGTCTCTGAATTTAAGCAGATTTAGCAAGGCCTTCAGTGGATGTTTATAGTACTTAAGCTAATTGGAAATAAGATTTATAATGCTTCTTTTAACCAATGCCATTCTATACTTGGAAAAAGGGAATTATCGAGATTTCTTAAAACTAATCTAATTTACTCATGAGTATAACTTTCTTAAGCATGGGCAGGCCTGTCAGTCCTGATTTAAGGCAAAATACAAAACAAAATTTTTACTTTACATTGTATGATGAATTTAAAGGTCATTATTTTCTAGATAAATCAGATATAGCCCCAAATAGTCTTTACTCTTCACACTTGACCTTACAGAAGTAGTGCAATTAAAATCAAATTATATTTGTGATTCTGTGTTTCTCGTAACAGAAAGTTCTAAGACATGTAACTTTGGATAAAAAGCAGTGACTATTTTTAAAGCTGTTAAATTCTAAGTTCAATGTTCTCAACGTTTGAAAAACTGATCTTACTCAAGCTAGTATTAGTCATTTTGCCATAATAATAATAAAAAGTGGTCATTTTCTATGGACAGAAAATGAAAGAAAATTGAGAACTGAAATGGAATTTTGCCCTGCTTATAATTTCAGTTCCTTAATAATTAAAACAGATTTCAATTTCTTCATGTTCAGCCCTGCACTGGTACTGAATGTCACCATTTTACTCCAACTGTGTTGCTGAATTCCAGTGTGAGATTTTCATTTGTTTTCTAATGAGAGATGTTTGAGTATTTCTTATGCATCCATTACACTTCTCACATATCCCTCTCCAGGCTGTATCCAGCTCAATGTGCCAAACTATTTCTTTCTAATATTTTTGAATCATTTTTCTTTGCTAAGTAAATAAGACTAGTTCTATTTACTGCATAAAATGGTCTAAGAGAGTCAGTTAGGAAACTGTCACAGATGGTTTGCTTATGTTAAAGGTGACCAAGCGTTTTTAAGGCTCTTTTCCCATTATTAGCATAAGAATAAGCTAAAAGTTAGGGGATTTTTATTTTTGTGGATCTTTTTTGGTATTTTTGATTATGATAATTAGCCAGCATGATTTCCACTTGAACATTTACGGCTGCTAATATTTAACATTAAGGCATAAATTTACTGCAGAAAATTAAATGTAGATGTCACCAGTTAAGAGCTACCACCAATTAGTCTCGCACTCGCATTAGGGCACATAGAAGTCAGCCTGCATGGCTAATACTCACTAAGATCCTTGTTCATTTTCATTTCTGCTGATCAGAAAGAGGGTGGTGAGCAGAGCAAGGGAGAGAAAGAGAACACTAGTTTCAAGTATAATCTGCAATATGCAACTCTTGTTTCTGCTCCCTCATGCATCTTACCCTTTCCTGCCCTTATTTTGTCATTCTGCATTCCCCTTAGTTGGGGCTCCCTGCAGCAGGCTCTGCATCCCTCCCATCCCTCCCCATTCCCGCCAGTCTGCCGCTCACGGACACCGCTGCTGGAGCAGCTCAGGACACTCTGCTCTGAGCTGCTTTCCCCCAGCAGCGAGGCTGCACAGCAGAGCAGGCTGCTGCATTGACTGGATGCTTTTCTCTCTCACCTTTTATATTCACTTGCCTTCTTTGGTTTGGAAAGTGGTTCAGACTTTAAAGAAGCAACATCAACTTCAGACCAGTTCAAGCAACACCTTCCCTCAAAGTGACTCGTAATAGCCTTTAAAAGACTGTCAGAAGGTGTTTTATCTGCCTTAGGGAAATAACACAGCAAAGGAAAAGAAGTGATACAGTTCAGAGGACAGGATTATTTCACATTCGAGCCTGGGAGCCTTTAACATGTAGCATTTTAAAAACAGAAAGTATTCGATTTTTAAAGGACAATAGTGGCACAAAGTTACTTGTGACTGATTGTAAAGAAATCAGTGAGCGCAGTGAATATGGCAGCGGTGAATAGAAACTGCTCATTAGTATCTCATTTTCATTAGGCAGCCCTTTCTAAAACAGCAGCAGATGTCTTCAGGTGACCCAGCTGCAAAGCTGTGGACACCTGGAGGTTTCTGCCCATGCACGCTGGGCTGCACCCTCACCCATCCCTCTGGCCACGCCACGTGAGTGATTCTTACAGGTTGCAAAGCACTGACGTCCCCTGCAGCCCCCTGCTCTGCTCCTTCTCTTCCTTCTCCTGCAACTGCAGCTGGCAGTGGGAATGGGTTGTCCTCATGTTAGTGACTTGGAGCTCATGGAGGCAGGCAGAATAAAAAAAAAAATAACAAAAAACTCCCCTCTCCATTGCTCTAATCTCATTTGCTAGTATCTATAGGTAAATAGAAATGAAAAAAAATATAATCATTTGATTCAAAATTTTAGATTTCTGTAAGAGAACTTCAGGCCTCAGATTTTATGTTCTCCTCAAAAAAAAAACCAAAAAACAAACAAACAAAAAAACCCACCACAAAAGGCTATGGATAAATGAGTCTCATTCGCCCAAATATTGTTTGTATGACTGCATAGGGAATGCAAAGGAAATTTAAATGAATGACTGATATGACTGGTATGAAGTCCTAGAAGAAACTGAGGCATGAGGAAGAGTTCCATGCAAATGGAAGGGGGAGATCGAGAAGACACAGCAGATGCTCAGTTTTGCAATTTCCTTTGTTGAGCTCACAGGGAAAATGTTTCACTGTGACTCTGCGGAAAGGCTACAACACAAAATAAAGAAGTACACAAAGCAATTACACTAAACAAAATCTTGCTGACAAGAAATAGTCTTTACTTTGACTCTTTGAAGGCTTAAACATAAACCCTAAGGACAGGAGATGATATTATGTGCCTGACTAGGTGATAATTATGGTTTTGCAACTGTAATTTGAAGTGTTTAAGATTACAGCACAGTATTAGTTACCTCTTTAGAAATCAAAGAAGGTCCCATGAGACAACTTACAGAACGTTTTCTGTAAAACAAAGAAATTTATTTTTTCTTATAAACAGGGTAGGGGTTATTCCTTTGGTTCCGTGGATGAGAGAGGAAATAGGTTTGCTTCTGTTTTCTCAGATGATCCTTGACTGACATTTTCATGGCATATACTGGTGTTTGATTCTAATGGCTGCAAGGCAGCTTGCTAGCACAGCCTCCTGACTAAATCTAAATGACGTTTTCCTCAGATGAGAGGGGTTTTATTACATAAGCAATACAGAGAAGAAACGAACTCAAACGGCCAAATTGAAAATTCAATATATAATAATGCTTCTGCTGTTAAAATCAAGGTATACAACAGATGTGTCATTGTGACTAGATAAAAAATAATGCTGTTTTGCTACAGAACAAAACACCTTTTCCACAAGAAATACTGCCTAGTTACGACTGGTTTGGGTTGCACAGGACATGTGGCACAAGCAAGAGCACTTGTGCTCTCCCAAGTTCAAATTCTTTCTCATGATGGATAATGCTCAGAAAAAAAAATGTGCATAATGACATAACAAGGCGGCACTTACACAGATGGTTTGTCTGAATAAAGCAGTTTGGAAACCTAAAAAAAATGCAGGGTTGGTTCTGCTGCTTAGCTCTTCTTTAGCATGTCATTTCTTTGGAGAAATACTTTTGAGGTATTGTCATTAGATTAGGTACAAAATATTTTTAAAAAAATGTAGTTAAAATGTAGTTAAAAACTCCTCCCAGACATTTGGAGAGAGGAGAGTTCAGCTTGGCAAGACAAGCTCCTTGAAGCCTCCCCACCAAGGAAGCAACGTGGGTCACAATGTGGGTCAGGGCCAGAGGAGCTGGCCCCGCTTCAGGCATCCGAGCAGGAAAAGACCAGGAAAGGCTGAGCTCTCCTGGCAGCACCCGACTCCATTACACCACGTTCCAGTCAAGTCAGACACGCTCAGCTGCCCCAGTTACAGCAGTGCCAGAAGATGTGGAATCAGGAAAGCACAGGGAGACCTTGGCATTCCCAAGCCGTACTCCTCAACGTGTCCTGCCCCATGAGTGGGCTGCACATGGGCGCCTGTCATGGTCCAATTCTGACTCACTGCAGACTCTCCCTGTCAATGATCGTTGGCAATTTATATTGCATTATTATTACAGCACAGTATTAGTTACTACTTAGCGTTACTACTAATTTCTTAAGTGACCATACTACACACTGAACCACTATTTCTGCCTGATACACCTGGATTTTCCTGAGGATTGAACAGATTCCTTTATGGGGAATAAATCAACTTTAGGATCTTTCGCAATGTGAATGATAAAAGCTATTGATACTAGACCAGCTAGGCCAGTAGCATTGCTACAGCCCTGTTTCTGCTGAAATTATCCTGATATCTATGAATCAGACCCTGAAATGTTCTCATTTTTGTTCTATGGCCTCATTCACAAGTGGATGTTATCAAGTTGTCATCTTGCTGTATGTTTTGGAGTAGCTGTGAGGTGGTCGTTGTAATCAGCTATAATCAGCAAGTAACAACACAGAGTTTCCTTTATAGAGTATTTGCTATGAGCGAGAATGGAGGGAGTCATCTCTTGTGATTCAGCTGCCACAGAGTGATCCTAGCATTCAAACCACTCATTAAGTTCCAAATCACCTTCTTGTATGTTTTTGCTTCTAATAAAAGAAAGAATTTTCAGGGGAAAAAAAAGGCTATGGATCAAAGCTGTGAAGGGTAACTCTTATTAGTTACTTCATCTATGCCCTACCAGACAAGACAGCGAGAGTTTAATTAAATCCATCACCGTCTACAAAAAATACCTATGTCAATTAATTTCATGACGGCACTAACAATCCTAAAATAGAGAACTAGGCAGCGTTGTATTAGTTTGAGCTTGCAAAATCTATGCAGTCTGCTATGACAACTGATTTCCCCTGCCCATTTTACAATTACAAGCTTAAAAATACACACTTTGTGAATAAAAAGTAAATCAATATTTCAGATATTTGCCAGCAGTCTGACAATTTCTAATCTTAGCCTCCCCTAGCCTTTATTAAACTAGAAGTAATTCTTGGTCTTCCCTTTTCCCCTTCCTAAAGCTTGCATCTTCTTGGTGTAATTATTGAAAGTCACACCCCATGAGGGAAGGAAAAAAGCAGTAGGCTTCTGGAACAGGATTCTGGAAGCTCAGACAGTCAGAACATCAGTCAAAGCACTGGAAAGAGCCAGATGATGAGGGTTCACTTTTGGGATCTGACACAAACTTCCTGTGTGATTTTTCTGCAAGCTGCTTCAAGCCAAACTAGGACAGATTGTTTAGTACCAGTGAACTAGAACATGCTCCCTCCCAAGATAGCTGGACCACCCTCTTTCTGAAAGCAACAGAAACCTGACCTTCAACCTCAATCAGTATCTTCCATCTCCTTCTTTATCCATAGAATAACCAACAATACAAATACTCATTTGTGGCAGCAAAATTCTCTGCTATTTATTACTGACTTATGCTGTTCGGATAGTTTATAGATGGTGTTAATATTCTTGGTCAAGGAAAGCATATAAACATGCTTCTGGCCTGAAACACAAACACTACTATTAAACTTAACAGCTTACTGAAGTGGAGGGCCATTAAATTGCAGATAACTCTATGTGCAGCCTAATTGCTCTACTTATCACCTCCGAACTGTGGAGCTCTGGGAATACCTGCAGCAGTGCTGGAAGAGCAATGCTCTTGGCCTCACTTCCAGTGGAAATACTCCCAAGGAGAGGAGATCATGGAGACTCCCGGCTGATGAAAACTCCCCCTTAGACTTCATATGATAAAGAAAGTGTTACTCGAGTCAGGCACTAAATAAGACATTAAAAGATGCCTATTCTGGTTTAAAGACTATATATCACCTGCACTCTAATGATGTCATATTATTTTACAATTGTGTCTGCAAGCACTGGTTATAAATCACACGCAGCAGTAACTGTACACCCCACTGCAGAATACTCCACCTATGTTACTGGACAGTTGTCTCATTGTTCAGAGGTAATCCAAGTAATTCAGAAATTGCAATGAATATCTTTTGTAAGCTCCTTTTTTAATATTCCTTAGTTGAAACCAAGCATCAGATCTCTATTCCCATCAGTATGCTCAGAATGTGTATCTGAACCTTGATATATAAACTAATTACTATATTTTTTCCATTCTTTTGGCCATTCTTTGATGATAAATAATAGCTCTTATTTTCAAATGGAACTCTTGATTTGATGAAATTACAATGTGATACATGATATAAAAAATGTAACCAGCAATATCTTTAATTTTTGTATTTGGAAAACTTGATCTTATGTGAAAGAGGAGTTTTCAAGACAAAGGAATCTCACAATTTCTGTAGGGTTATGTTATCAGCAGCATACTTGAATTTATAGGATTTGGATCTACAGTAAAATCTGTTGCCAGTTAAAAGATACTTCAGTACAAAACCTCTGCAGTAATAACATGACATAGCTGCAGGCAACTCCATGACAGAGTTCAAAGACAATTTGCTTAGTAAATTAGCTAATGATATTGCAGCAATATTTGAATAATTAGTCTTCCAGTTTGTTAGTGCTACTTACAAGGAAAATTAGAAGTAGAGACTCTTAATTATTATACATGAAAAGTATATAATTAAATTAGCTTCCAGTTAATTATGTAGAGATATTCTTTATCTGTCATTACTCACTAACAGTACATATCAATATTTTTGACGCATCAGAACTCAAGGCTGCATTTTTCCATCCTCTGATATTTATTGAGTAGCTCAAGTCTGAAATCATTCTGCTATATAAGAGAACCCCTCTACAAAGGAGTCAATTGCATTTGAAGACCTTTATTTGATGCATTGCTTCAAACCATCTCTTCTAAGATTTCCTGTATAATTCTGTGTTGCCCTAATGTGAACGGCTCTGAATTTTTATTCTTCCTCCTCTTTCTTCCCCCATCCAAACACCCTCCAAGCACCCTCTCTGTTGAAAGGTGCCTATTGATCATCAGTACAAGGGAGCTCAAAATACATTATCTAAAGAAGTTGGAGAGCAAAAAAAAATAAAATAAAACCTTGCCAAGTGATGCCTCGGCAGTGCATGATGATGCCTGTGCTACAGCTTTGTCACAATACTCAGGAGAGGGTGCAAACACGTACCCATGTAGCGCCACGAGGCAAACAACACGACGCGAGAGCAGAATGTCACTCTGTAGTTATTTTTCAGCCCTTTCTGACTTTGTTCAGTGGAAGCACTTGCTTTCTTGTCCCACTGATGCTCTACAGCTGCTGAGAGAGCTGTTTCTCTCCCTTTCCTGCCCTGCTTTGCAATTCTAACCATGGCATTCCCAAGAAAAATAGCCTAAGGTTCACTGGAAAGCTCGCATAATTCTCAAGCCTTCTGTGCTCCAAGTATACCTGGGAAATGAGTACTTGAACATAACACAAATACCCAGATCTTATGAATAATACAGTAACGTCACAGAATGTTTCACACCTGTTCCTCCCTGTGTGTGACAGTTTCTCTGATTCTTCTCTATTTCCTTTCCATGGTTTTGAGACAAAAGGAGGACTCTTTATTTTCCCAAAACCATGGGTAAAAGCTCATTTGCAACCCTTTCAGCTAGCCCTTCTGCAACCCCCCAAAAAGTAATTGAATTTATATTTGTTTTACACTCCATCAGGTGATATATCTTTATTAGGGAACATATACACTGAAAAGGAAATCAGAGCTTAAGCACTTAGGCATTTACTTCAAGGATATTTCTACAGGAAAAATGGGGAATAATAAATTACCAAACTGGCATGTACTTTTTGTCCTAAACTGAAGAGCAATGACAACTCCAAATTTCCTACAGCAATTTGTGCCTATTATTAAGCATGTTCCTGTATGGCTACTTGCATGTAAATCAGCACTCAACTGCCTAAAACTAATAGCTGGCCAGCACAGTGCAGAGATAAAAAATGAGCTACTGTAAACATGCTAAACCCAGCAACCTTCCCAAGGCCCCTCTAATAGGAATTGGATTCATCTTCATTCTGCACCAGGAGACTGTTGCCTAATTAACCACCTGTGTGTTTGCCAGTCTGCATCACTAAACTACGGACAGGCTCGAAGTACAGGGAGAAATTACCCAGACGGCCTGAGCGCAGCCTAAAACACCCCAGGACTTCACTGAAGAAGGGCTGAAGTTCCTGCCTTCTTGGCTGAGATTGTGCATGTGTGTTTTAGGAACTGCTGGTTCTGTTTAAAATAAGAGCAGTCTTTTTTTGTCGTAAGAAGGCAATGGCTCTAGTGACTGCTTTAAAATTCTGTGACTTCCTCTTGGCACTTTTATTTCCTTGGGTTTCAACATGGTTCCCTTTCATTTAGCTTGTGAAGCTTCTCTCTCTCCTGATGCATTTATCTCATTTTGGTTTTACATTTCTAGTACTTGAAGTAAGTGAAAAGACCTGTCTGACCAGTGGCTCATGTTAAGATATGGCTCCTTCTATGGAGAAGAGACTTTATGGGAGAAAGAGGGACGAGTCTTTTCAAAGCTTCAGAACATGCATCTAGGTTCATTATGTCACTGAAATGGCAATCCTTGATCCTTCTTTAGGCAGAGCTCCTCTATCAGTTTACACTATTCCCCGTTGGTTTAAGTACTAATACACATCATAATATAAGGGATAAAAATGGGGCTACAGCTTCATAGATTTCACTATTTTACAGAGCAAAGATGAAGTGACTAGTACCAATATATGCCATTATAAAAGAAGCTGCAGCCTGATATATCAGATAAACTGTAGAGAATATATGTTACAAAGCTGATTCAAACATACAGTAGTATCAATGCTGACTCCTATAGAGCAATCTTTGTAGCTGCCCCCTCAGGCAAACCTACAGGCAATCCAGGACAAATGTTAATTTTGTTTTCATCATGAATAATACAAAATTAAGGTCCAGGGAGAGTAATACAACACCCTGATGACAAAAATTTCTTTAAAAAGTTAGGTATTTTATGGAAAATATATTTCTGAAACGATACCGATAATGTACCTCTTCAACAAATGTGGCCTTTGTTGCAGTAAAGCTGTTACAAGACAAGAGATGCTATTTCATTTTACTTCTTCCTTGTTTTCTTTCACAAATTAGTTCACTATTTTTTGATGTTCTCAGTCTCCTGTCCATATAAGTCTTAGCAATTCCAGAAATGTGTCCAAAGCTGAAAATTCACCAACAGGTGAATTCACCAAAGCTGAAAATTTCTCCAACAGAAAGGAGAGGGGAAAGAAGAGGCAGGGAAGGGAAGGCAAGGCAAGGCAAGGCAAGGCAGTAAGCCAGCAGTGCTGTTTCCTACTGCCTCCTAATTTCTTAATAAGTTTCTCTTGATGCTGCCTTGGAAAGCTACTGACTGATTTGGTTGATTGCATGAATTTTGCTATTGTTTCGCACAGCAGAAATGCTATATTTGTCTTCAAGCATGTTATTTCTTCAGCTAACGAAAAAAATTAGCATTTAAATGAAGATGTTAAATTCTGTCAAGAAGAAAATAATGAGAACCATTAGTAGAAAATATGCACAAATTTTTATTCTATGGAGACATGATATAGATCTAAATTAGGCTATGGAAACTAAAAGCTGAAACAATTTAACTACAACCCAAACTCAGGGAAACTGAGTCTCTTTCGATTGTTTTTCAGGGTACAACCATCACTCAGAAATAAATTACTTTCTCATAGGCAGCTTTTCTATGTGTATGTTAA
>JAUBOD010000117.1:4514706-4550087 GCA_032353885.1 Nothura maculosa
GACTCCACAACCTCCCTGGGCAGCCTGTTCCACTGCTCTGTCACCCTCACAGTAAAGAAGCTCCCCCTCACCTGCAGGTGGAACCTCCTGTGCTTCAGCTAAAAAATAAAGCTAACTTTGATCCTTTAAGATGCTCCTCTCAAATTTAAAACCACAAAAAGGTTTTGATAGTTCAAAAATTAATTTTAAGAAATTCCTGAGGAGAATAAAAAGAATTTTACAAGGTATACTACTTTTTACCCCATTGAAATCCAACAATGCCACTCTAGTTGTCTGGGATTAGTAATCCCTAACTTGAAAATTCAACACAAGTGATATGGACAATGGAAAATGTAAAAACTGGGATGGCAGGATACACTCCAAAAGACTAATTTCTTTTTCATGTTCTTTCCTACAGTCTCCAGCACTTTAATTTAAAAATAAGAACTGTATCAGACTTTTATTCTTGTGTATGATTTTTTTTAAAGTGTACTGCTTTATTTATCTGTCCTCACAAACTGGATAATAGCAGAACTAAGTGCTTGTGGTTTCCGTAGAACTTGGCAGTCAAATTTGAACTTCAGCGGCAGGGGGGAGCCATTAGACAGTAAGCCAAGTTTAAGAACATGAGGGTGCACACGTTCACATGGTTTGTGTACAAACAGAGAGACTGTATTTAGTATTAGTGAACTCTAGGGAAGGCAATATTGATTGTGTAACTGACACTTGCATATAGGAGACTGGGATTTTACTCTCTGGATTTTACTGCCATGACTTTGAAGTTTGCTTGCATGAGCCTTACCCGTGTAAATGGCTGTTAGGATTTTATTGTTAATGCTGGCTGATAAATGAGTAGTACTGTCATGACATTAGAATTATTCTGAGTGATTAGAACTTAGTAAGCATAGCATAGTATTGGTATTACTGGATAACATTGTGAAAACAGTGTGAATATTCAAAGTTTGCTTGAGCTTCTTTACTGGAAGGAATATAGTATATAGTATAGAATATAGTATTCCTAAACCTTCACTACTGCAGTGAAACCTGTTGCCAAAGTACCTTGACCAGATCCACCTCAAAACTTGAGCTCCCTTGATGATTAGGCTCATGAGCTCCCTAGGTGATTAGAAGAATTGTTTTCATTGGATCCTACTCAACCTTCTCTTTGCTGAAGCTATTTGGTCAAGCAATACACAGACTGCCTAAAAAGACTATAATACATTTATAAGACAAGGCCATTTATCTGTAGATATGAAACCATGTTATGATTAAATTTTGCTTCAGGCAAGACCAGTTACTGCGTAGCAGTGGCAGTATGAATGTCTAATTTAATAGTGTGAAGGGCTTTATGGTCCACTTTTATGACTGTGTTTACATGCTTTCATTTGTTGGCACCCATTTCACAGTCATGAAGTTAGTCAGAGGCCAGTGGAGAGTTGAACAGTGGAGCACACCTGAGTGCTGTTTGCGTAGTGTAATATTGCTAGTAGCCCTGCATAAATAAAATACATTTATTCAACTGCCAGGCAATCCTAGCAGACTCAAGTGAGGATGATCTGAAGTAGGCAAGTAGTCATCCTCCCGGAAAAAGGAGCAGATCCCTTCCAGCAGAACCCAGCAATACATAAGTTTGGCTCCTGTCAATTCCTCTAATTCATTTGTCCCTGTAACTGTGAGAGGATGAATTGTAAAAGTCAGCAGATGCAATGGGAAGTAAAAAATAAACAAACAAAAAAATGCAACACATTTCTTTTGCAGCTTTACCACAACTTTTGGTACAGGTATTACATAGATGATATAATGCTTAAAAAGGGTAGCCTATCATAGGGAAATATTCTGGAGATAAGCACAATTAAACAACTTATGGAAGGTAATGGAACTTATGGGAGGTTTGACATTTTATACTACATCTTTATGGACTTTTCAGTAAGGACATGTATTAAATCTGATATGTTAAGTATTTATATTTTAATGACCATTGACAGAAGTGCTACTTATATAGGAAAGAGGATAATATAATATCCACTGCATACAAAGTCTACATCTGCTTTTGTTGCATCTACTGCCATGTAGCTTTAGTATAGTGAACAAGAATTACTTCATTCTGTCAGAACACATAATCATCCCAGGTTAATTCAGAACTTGCCTTCTTTCTCCCAGCATTACCCTTTTGCATCCATTGCTTCCTTTGTTTTGGGTCACTGGGCCAGACTTACTGTCTTATTCTCAGAGTTTTACAGTTCACAATCTGAAAGCCCTCCAGTTCTTAACACAGCTGTTGTACACAAGAGATATTTAACAACTAGTGCTGCACCAATAAACAGAGCCATTGCAGCAGTAGGTGAAAAATTGTATTCAGAAATAAAAATGGCATAGTAAGGCATTTTGCTAAGAATTATCATGCAGTTATTTGATGTTTAGAAAAACTACAATGTAACTCTTCATCTTTTATCTTCAATCATATCTGGGATTTCATTGAGGTAAATGTGGCAATACCCTTCCGCAGAACGTCACCGAAAACAGAGATAGAGTATAAGAAATCCAAAGCAATACATATCTTGACACCCAAACTTCTCTTTTGTCATCTTAATGCTAATGTTTTCTGGTTTTACACCACTGTAGCTCAATTGCCAGCAGAAGTAAAACTGAAGATTAGTAAATATAGAAAAGGATAGAAAGAGATAACACAGTTAGGATATTTAACAATTTTCATAGTCCTAAAATCATAAATTCATTATAGTTGGAAAAGATCTTCAAGATCATCAAGTCCAATCAACCATAAACCCATCACCACCATTCTAGTAGTCATTTCAATGAAGGTTTTTTTTAACATACTTCTCTGTTTAGAGTGTTTAGTAGATGCTCACCATATGCCAGATCCTGACTGGATCTTGTGTGCCATTAATAAAATATGAGTAAATAATGGTAATAAAGATCATTCAGAGATTATCTTCCCTGGTGGCAGAACTTAGATATTCATAACCTAAATGTGTAAACGCAAATGTTGAAACAGAAGAAAATGTTATATGAGAAACAGATGTGGCATCTGGGGAACGCTGTACTCGAGTTGTTTGGCATGCACCTTACATCTACATTTAACTGAAGAGTGAAAAATTATTACTTATCTTGGCAAATTGGTTATGAGGTTTAATTAGGTATCCTCTTGAAATTTCATGAGCTTGTAGAAAGAATGACAAAGCTCTATATTTCCAGTTCATATATTCAAATTCATTTGAGAATTATCACCAGCATTTTAGTGGACTAATCTATATGAACTGGAAAATATAATATTCTTCAGGGTACAGTTAAGCTCAGAGTAACTCATTGCTCTTTACCATTACTGCTTTCTCATAGATAAAGAAGAGTGCCGCAAGTAGGACACAGCCTGAAATTGAAGAGCCCTGGTTCCTCTTTACTGCTGTGCTATAACTTTCTCTTTGACCTTCGGACTGGATCTGCAGATTGTCTTGTAACCTGTGTGATGTGAGATCTGCAATTCTGAGGTAAGGACTGTGCTGCTTGGTGTACTTGGCTTGTTGTGGTCACATTTTCTCCTTCACAGTTTAGTAGTGTAATGCTAAGTTGAGTTATATACTGTCATATATACTGTTATATACTGTCATATATACTGTTACATACTGTCATATACTTCCGTAATAGAGTAGATCACTATTTTCTGCTAATATGTAGACTGAGATATGTCTGTTTCCTGCCTTCTCCTGGAATATCTCACTGACTAGTGCCTGAAAGCAGATGGTAACATAGTGGTTTTGTTGTTGGCATTCCTACCTGCTACCCTGTGCTCAGGCTCATATTCCCCACTACTTCAGTCAACAGTTTTCTCTCTAAACCATGCAGACAATCCTTGGAACTGTTGAACTACAGTAATACAAGAAGCCCTAACAGCTTCTTTTATTCTGGCAAGCTGCTATGCTTGCTGTGTTTTCTGCAGAGCATGATAATGCATGTAAAGTATGGCCAGAAAAATCTCGCTAGGATGCATTATAGATAAGACACAGACCGTCGGAGTGGATTTAGATGTCACCTGTTCTGCAGCTCTCAGTGCAGTAGAGGCAGTCTTCCCTGTATGCCTCTTTTACTTATAAGATACATAGGGAAATGAAGAATTTTATGTGCTGGAAGCACCATGGTGGTTACTAAGTGCTCTAGCAAGGATTTGGGAGATTCTGCTCATTGACATACGGCTAGGTCTGCATCCTTTCAGTTTTCATTTATAAATATAATGAAGACTGTGCATTTTAAATATATGAACTACGTATATATATATGTATGTAGTTCATATATTTATATATATATAACATATATAATATTATATACACATAAATATGTACATATTTATGTATATATATTATATTTTTGTATATATACACACATATTTATGTGTATATATATATATATATGTAATGCCATGCAACACTTGGGGAAGAGAAAGTTTATGCTACCCTGTCAGTATTGTCTCTGGTAACATCAGACTCCATTCAGTATAGCACCTTTTACCACTGATTGCCAAGAAGAAAAAAGGGAAGTTAATTACAGCTCTTAAAGTTGTTCTTAGCTCCCTGTTCACTTCCTTTTCCTTATAATATGTTTCAAAAAAGGATGGAGGAAACAGAATAAAGCATCTAGGATTTGTCCTGACCATTCAGATAAAGCCAGAGCAGTCAAATGATTGGTCCACCATTCGTTTTTCATTTCTGTGTCTATTGTTCCATTAAATCTCTAATGCAAAAGCTTCATATTGCTTATCTGCTTGATTAAGTGTACACCATCTTCCTTCATCTTCATCATTAAACTGACATTAATTACGTAGAATTGAATGCATGACCTCTAAGTCTTTGCCCTCATAAGTATACCAAAGACTGGTTATGCTCTCTAATCTCCTGTCATCAAAGTGTGCAAAGATTTAGTTCCCTGGATTCAGAGACAGTGATTCACAAAAAAAGACACAGATAATTACCATTTATTACCTGCAATACAAATCAGATCCAAGTCCTCTGTCAGTGCTGGCATGAAAAATAAGCACCTCTCAGTGGCACCAAAGGCGATGACCAGTGGCTAATGAACTGTCAAAATGAGGCCCAAAAAAAGGAATGTCATCTCTCTTACAGTCAAGGAAATGTTCAAGATGAAATGTAAAGGTAAATATTTTATTTGTTTTCCAGAATTATCAGGGTTTTTTTTTTTTAAATTCTATTTGCTTTTGTTAACTACATAATGAAGAATTGCATCTATCTAAAAGCATTTTTGCTACAAGTCATTACATTTAAGAAGAATTTCATTAATATAGGCACTTTTTTTTTTCCAAATTGAGCACTCTTCTACTTATCCTGCTTCTGAGAGGTTAAAGTGTCAGATAGAACTGCCTGTCTTTGGATGGAATAAGACAGAACTGCTGCTGAAAAAATCATCCCACAAATTTAGACATTCTGCATATTTTTATTATTGCTGCACCATCACAGAAGTCTAGTTCTAGGTTGCTTTGGCAGAAGGAGATGGAGTCAGATCGTTAGCTTTTTTTCCAAAAGAATTAGGAACAAATGTCACTCCAACCACTTCTCAAGTAAATGCTTACATCTATATTTAACATTTTAACTGAGATGTAACTCAATCTGATCTGTCCTTAATAATTTTGTATTTTAAATAGACAAAAAAAGTTCAAATGCCTTTTCATTGGCAGAGCAGCTATGATTTTTTTTTATTTCAAGAAGTTATAGTGACGTAGGTCAACTTTGAAGCTACTTTTCAAGAGCACAAAACAAAAAGAAGAAAGTTCGTCGGCTTTAGCTTGCACGTTTCTACTAGCTTTTGCAAAACTTGGATTATTGAGAGTAGCTAACTTGCATCAGCTGGCACATAATGACATCAAGTAAGAGCTCAGCCCAGGCTGTCTGTCTGTCAACGTATTAGCTATTCTGTCATGAAATAGGAGCCAGCAGCGCAGCAGAGATAAATCAGCTTTCTCAGTTGTCGTTTCCTGCTGTATGGGGAGTTTGCGTTAGAAACACATTGTCTAGATTAGGCAGGGATTGATAGCTCTGCTCTCCAGGAATGATGAAGAGGTATCAGAGATGATCATTATCCACACAGCTTCTTCAGGCCAGTCGCTGCTTCCTGTTCCACAGGAATAACTCCTAGCCATCTCCTTGCATAGAGCCAAGCCCAGGAGAGCAGCAGTGAGAAATTACATCTGCAAGTGCCTTGGTAATGCAGCTGAGAAGCTGGCAGAGCAGAATTCCTGAAAGCACTGCATTGGCTGGATGCTTTCCTGGGAGGGAAAGGAAAGAAAATAATGCTGCATCAGATTTCATTCAAAAGGAACTTGACAAAAGGAAAGGATAAAAATAAAAAAGCAAATGAATGAAGTGCTGCAAAACAATATGAAACTCTGTGTTTACTACTGGAATCAAGCACAGGAAAAAATGGAATTCTGGGCCTAGATTTTGATCCCAGTGCATATTCTGCTTTAAACTCCCCTGATGAAAGGTCTAGAACTAAACCACATCTGTTCTTTTAAACATCTAATGAAGGAAATTATGACAAAAAGCAAAGTTTATGCAGTGAAAAAGACCATTTATTTAATCTCCATAATCATATAGCTCTGTATCAGATTACTAACTCAATGGCCATAATACTTTGTAGTATTTTACTCAGAATGGCTTTTCCATTCTTTGTAAAGTTTGTAGAACACACATGGGAAAAAAAAAAGCAGACATGTGAATGTCACATGGAAAAAAAAAGGGGGGAAAAAGACAGTTTATTTTCTGCTAACTGCTGGAATGGTTTTTTATTATTTATATGTATTATTTGATTGCAATTGCTGAGTTTACAGTCTGCAAAACGGTATTTAAGATAGCAATTATGGACATTAGATGTTTCGGTTATGATTTAAATTATCTACTGACTTTAGAAACACATTATATGTTAATGACTAAGAACTAGAGCAAAACAGTAGAATACTTCAACAGCAAAGGGCTGTTAGAAGAGAGAGATGTGTAGGAGGCTGAGGGACATAAGACAGTGTTGAGTGAATAATGACGAAACAAAATTTGTTTTGTTCCAACCTTAGCAAATAATGACTTTAGTAAGAGGGCTTCTCTGAGGATTCAGCTGAGAATGTGGGAGCTGGTTGGCAGTTCTTAGCTTTTGAATCTCTAGATCTCTGTGGAAACTTTGGAATTTAGAATACACCACAACCTAAACTCTTTATTTGTGAAAGGAAAATATGGGATTTGGTCCAAAATGGTGTATGATTTGGAAACAGACTAGCATAAACTTCCATTGGGAGATTTCAACATGATTAAATGGAACTGAAGAGCAGTGCATAAACATGAGCAGTTGGACTGTGCAGTAGATGCTATGAACAGCAAACAACGTGATGCATGAAAATGGACTATATAGGGACTGGCTTGTTTTATTCAATATTAACACACCCTCCTTAAAGAAAGAACTAGTAATACCATTTTATGGCTCTTATCCAATAAGGAGCTGGTGTTACACCTTTTTGGGGGTTGTTTTTATAATCAATTTTGGAAAAGTGAGTAAACATGCTCACATATGTGCATTTGGCATTTCACTTGCACTGTGCTGTGTGTACTACTTTACTGTGTTAAGAAAGCTCTAAGGATAGACAATATATTTAAGGGAAAATGCGTTATTTTATTAAACTGACAATTACCTTGAAGCCTGTGTAAGCTATGTCTTCTGATTGTTCTTGCCTGTCTGTACTGTGTTATCCTACATCGGGACCAGAAGCTACTAGGTGGATGCTGTCCCTGCTCTTTAGAGCACTGGCTCAGACTAACCAAAGAAAACCCATATCCTTATACATAGATCACTGGCTTTAAGAAGCTGATTTCATAGTTGTGCATAAAAACCTTTGATTTGAAAATGCTGGTTTTCCATATGCGATATCTGAAGTGTGACTATTTCCACCACTGATAAAAGATGAATAAGCTTTTCCCCATGAGCTTCTCCCAAACCTGTTCCAATATGTCAATCTTAGAGCTTTTCTAAGCAGAGGCTGCCGTTCATGCCAAAGTGTGATCTGGTTTTGAGATGTGACATATGGCCACTAAGATTAAAACACCCAACATATCACTTACAAATTAAGAGAGGTTTGAACTCTACGATCAGGCACATCAAAGTTCTTTGCCCACATAATAAATTGAACAGGTTTTATGTGTACCTCGCATTTTTTTTTGTATTATTCTGATTGGCCATTAACACAAGAATCAGATTTTTGCAGAAATTATAAAAAGTGATCCAGAAAAGAAAAATCAAATCACTGGAAAAGCTGAAACTTGACAGAAATCCACTCTTTTGAAATGGGCTAACTCATCTGCTAATGAAATTTGGAACCTGTGAATGAAACTACCTTGAAACTACCACCAATTTTTGTGGCAGCATGCTGGTGAAAAATTGATTTGGGTAATCTTTAATTTAGCACAGTAGGATTTCTGACCCCATTTCTTCAAATGCTTCTTCTCAGTCCTGAAGGTTTAATTTTTTTCCTTCTTCTCTTCTTTTTCTTTTTTTAAAGAGTATGTAAATGGGGCAAAAAAATATTTTAATCCATCAGTCCTTTTTCATAGCTTTTCTGAAAACATAATGAAAATCCTACCTCCAATGTGATAGTTCCAGCATTGCTCATCTTGCAAGGATACTTGCTCGTCTGCTAGATGTTAGGCACAGCTGACACATTAAAAGTCAACAATAAATTTAAGATTTTTTTTACCTCAGTTATCGCTTTTATTTCACTATGAACCTCTACTCTGTAGTCTTTACAGAAGGCTTTCTAGCATCTATGTAGAAACAGAGGCTAACCTGTACATTGCAGTTTGAAGGATTTTTTTGTTTGTTTGCATAGTTTCCAATAAGCTTTTGAAAGAAGAGGAACATATGGGTACTATATTTAGGAATTACTTCTCTCACTACTGAAGTGTAGCTACCTGTGGGAGTCAACAAAGCAGCTGTTTAGAGATCACACTATTTCTTGAATAAGAAATGAAAAACATGATTTCAGGATCCCTGTGCAGATCAGTGGCATCTGTGTTTAATGCAGTAATCTAGCATCACTTTATTTCTGCAGAATTTCAGGATTCAATTTAAACCTGTGGGATTTAAACCTAATCAAATGAAAAATCAAGCCTGGGATTGATACCTTAAAGGTGGGCACTAATTTAATTTCCTTAATAGAATGTCATTCCTCTTAGGAGGAAGCAGGGATACCTACTCCACAGTTAGGGTTCTTTTCTCTTTTTACATAGCCTTACAAAGCTGTGGAAATAAAATTGAAACCATGTTCAGGTATTGCTGAATTGATTACTTGGGTTGTTTTGCTTGATAAGTGAAGCTATTGAGCTTGCCAATTTGGCCCTCAGTAAAATCAGAGCTAATGAATGATGTGGCTAGTTTAATATTCCTGGCATATTTCAAATAAAAAGAAATGCCAGTGAGAACATGTAGTGTGGTGGATTAAGTTCTTCTCATGGTTTTATTGTACAATCCACACTTATTTTCTTCCTTTACAGTAATAGGTGAAGAGCAAGTTCTTTGCTTACAGCCTCAGGAAGATTTTTTCAGTGAGAATCATTGGCCATCTGACCTGTTTTCAAAAGGCTTCCGAAACATCAATGTGATAATCATCCTTGTGCAGGATAGAGGCATTTTTAATTCTGCCTAGCATTTCAGGTACTTCCAGAGACATTCTAAGCTCTGAATTTGGCTATTTGCAGCTAAGTTTTAAGAAGAGAGGCCAAAATTAGATAGAGCTGATGGTTTTATTTAGACATTTTATATTAATTTTCTGAAAGCCTGGGTAGAGATATACAAAGCATAGCTGCTGTTCTTGCATGTCTGGGTAGAGCCTTATCTGTTGATGCATACTTTCTATAATGAAGCTGAAGTGACTGCGGATTACTACCCTTGTAACATCTCATTGTAATAGAGACAAATTTGAGGATCAGGAGATATTTTAAAGAATGATTACAAATTCTGTTGTTGTTCTAGCCATATAAAGCAAACAAAGCCATTAGTTCACTCTGGTAAGTAATGTTTTCCCTACTGATTATTTGTTGTGTATGCAACAATCTAGAATAAAGTAGTCACAATTTGTCATGTAGGATCCCTCACATAGTTATATAACAGTGGAAAATATGAAATAGGTTTTCCTACATCATTTTCAAAAATGAATGTATGGGGCATGAGTCTCAAGTAAACTATGAAAAGAGAATGTAGTGCATTTCAAGCCTCTGTTAGCACCACAGTCCTTAACAGAACCAAAATGTGGGAAAACATATATTTCCATAAGCTTGTCTGATTTAGCTAGCCAATTTAAAGAAATATATATTATTTATGTATTAAGAAGACAGAAACTGTACTGGAGTATTAAAAGTCCATTTTGATTAAGTCAGTTGATGCACAACCAAATTTTAGTAGCTGATGTTGTTTAATAGATTAAAAAAAATGCATTTAGCTCTCTAGATATTAGAGACGTTCACAGACATATTTTAAATATTTAACTATGCCATTAAGTCTTATTAGCATTATGTTTTTATTTTCTAAGTTTAAAAATTCACAAGTCTTCCCAAGTCTTTCATCTTGAATAGGCTATGTATTTGTCTTAATAATCATTCTGTGAATATTTAATGTTCAAAAATAAAACATACATATGTTTACCCTTTCTGTAAGGAAAGGAGATAATATATTTCATGGAGATAATATAGTTAAGTAAGTTGCTTTTTGCATACCTAGTGTATATGTTTCCACAAGGTCATTATTATTTGTGCAAAAATCTAGTTTTCACACCTATTTTGGCACTGCTTTGCAGGTATCTAAGGATGCTGCAGTGTCTTGCCTTTATGAAAAAACACGATCCGTGAGTTGGGAGAAAGTGTTTCTTGTTGTGAATTCAGTAAGAATGTCTTCCCTTAAGAGCCTGCTTATGTACTTAAAGATCATAAAAGGAAAGATCCTTAAAGACCAGAGAGGAAGCTCAAAGCATGTAAACACGTATTTCCATTTGGAAATGAGAATTTTTTTCCAAGGATGGCTCAATAAAAATATACCTGGATATTCTCTACTTCTCAAAATGGCATGAGTATCTGGCATTGCTGAAAGAAAAGAGTTTTACAAGAGCTGGAGAGCGACAGTTCAAATGCATGCGGTTTGCAAAGCCATCAGATAGCAGCTGCATCTCCCTGACTTGTAAAAACTTGCTTTCACTCTAATGAGGCTTGGCAGCAGTGAGCCCATTGCAGCTTCTGTTTCTGACTGTGTCTGTAAGTAATGGACAAAGTTATCTTGTTGTTCATATGTTGGTTGACCATATGGTAGACCATCCAGGCTGATGCTACTTTTTCTGCACAAAAGTGAATGCCTGGTATATTGTGGCTTTGATCTAAGAACTGATTTTCTGATTTTATCCAATCTTTCTTTCTAACTAAACCATAATATAGTGCTGGATACTGTCCTTGGCCAATTCTTTTCAAGGCCTTTCTTCTGTATTCAGCATTAGTGAGCTTGAGTGTTTCCAATGATGAGCTTTAGAAATAGTTACTTATGCATTTGTTTACACAGCACGTACAGTGCATGAAGATATTGCTCTTATACAGCATAAAATTATGTAGTATATATAATGATCACAGTACAACAGGCAGAGAGCATCTGCTTTCCAAATATTTTCATTCCGATATATTTACTTAAGCTACGCTTTCCAACTCCCACCTTCCTGCAAATAGTCATATGACATCTTCAAGTATTTGGAGTAACAATTAAAGAGAACAGATAACACATTTTACAATCATTGAATAATGTTTATAAATTTGTTAATTGTTTTCACATTAAATGCTCCTTTTATTTGCTTCTATAAAAAGAGGTTAAAAAATATTTAGGTATTGTGAAACAGATATGAAGAACAACGCACTCTACATCTGTTTGCTATTAGAACATTATTACCAACGAATCAAAGAATTCACTTCCGTGGTAAATAGTTTAACATGATTTTTTTTCAATTAAAAGCAACTTTTAAGTATGCTGCCTGCCACCAACAGTCGAATGTATTTATTTTTATTTATATTTTAATACTAACATGTAAATTCCTTCTGGCAATATATTTTTTTTCTCTGTAAAGCAACCTAGCTGCTCTGTGAGTAGTGCAGTATCTAGCCCAAAAGATATTTTTCCCCAAAATGCTTTTCCTGCTCCACAATGCCCGATCCAACTCATCGTTTGCCAAGCGTTATTGCTGGCTATCATTTGAAGCCCACGATGTCAGGCCTGGAGAGTGATTGTTCAGACCTCTCAAAACTCTTTAGAAAAATTGCTATTTTGGTCACTTGGACACTTTTGCCTCTCCCCCATTCCATCTGTTTTAAAAGCCTGAATGCTCAAACACCCATGTGGGAAGGTGTTAAAAGAAATGCTCATCATCTTCTCTTCTTGATGTAAAGGAACAAATGTCTTATGAATGCTCACTCTGATATCTTCAGACTTCCAGAGCACCGGTATTACCAAAAAGTTTGTATTCCTCATTCATTTCTATGGTTGCCAAGCACAGTTGTGGTTTTTGAAGGATTTATTTCTGGAATACACTTTTTAATTAATAAATTTTAACACAAGCTTTATATTCAGCTTTCCATGTGAATAAATTATTCATTTGCTTCTGAAACCAGTGGAAAGAGGATGTTCTTTTGAATTGGCATGCAGATATAATCCATGCTTTCTGGCAAGATTTTGTAAGTCTGGAATGGCTATGTATTGCTGAAATACGGTCTTCAAATTTTTTCTTTTGTCTTTAAAACTACAAAGAACAAGCTTTCTTTTCAGTATTCACTGACATATTTTGTGTTTCTCTTCATTTATGAAGATATAAGAGTAAAACAGAATGTTTGAGGCCATTCACATAAACCAGTTATGGCATACCAAGACTGAAAACTTATTAAGTAGTAACTATAGGAATGATAGCCAAGGAAGGGCATCTTGCTATTGACTTAGGTCCTTAACGATGATTCTAGTTTGTTAAAAAAAATCCCTCTTAGTATTGGAGGACATTTCCCGTTAGCTCAAATATGATACAAACAATTATATTTCAGTATTATATACATATATGTTTGTATATGTTTATATATATATATAATCTCACATCTGTAGTCACAAATATAAATCGTGTAAGTAGAACTAGTAAAGAAAACCCTTCAAAAGGCAGTTTCACGGAAAATGCAAATGTTAATTTTGATAACTAAAGCAAGTCAAAATGTTGCAGATATTTTTTTACTTTAAATTATTGAAGGATTTCATGCAGATAACATTCAATGATTTTCAGTGTTATACCACTGAAAATTCCCAACATTCTGAGCAATGTATTGATTTTTTTTGTGCAAATAGGACAAGTCATTGATTTTTTGTAGAAATTCAGCTTGAAGAGTTCTAATAATCACAAAACAAAATTGAGTAAATTTAACTGGCATATAATTTCAGCTGATTGCTGCAAGCTTAACTTCATAAGAAGCAAATACGAAAAGAAAATTCTTAAGAATCGGACCTCTTGTCAATACTTGCTCATCACAGCTTGTCTGTGTTTGCCCATAGGAAGCATCTCTGCAGATAACAACCTACCAGTGTGTGAAAGGTATCTAGGAGCCTTACTGAGAAGTTTGAATTTGAACATAAGGTAATTTTTATGCTACTAAATGTGAAATCACAATGTTTTTGCTGCTGAAACCAAACTTATTTCACAGCCTGATTTATTGTGGCATAGAAAAAGATGGAGAAAAGAACACGAGAATTTGAGTTATTGAAGTGAATACATCTTAAAACTTTCTGCACTGCTGTTAATTTTAAAACCCTTTCTAAACCATTTCTATGTTGAACACATTTTTATATGCAGTGTAGAAGAATGGTGGCTGTTCTTTCTCAAAACCAGGCTCCCTTTTATTTCATTTACTGATTTCTGATGGTATTTTAAAAGCTAGATCTGCAGCACAGATTGTAGGAGAGGCAAGTAAAGGGAGCTCAGATGGTGCTGGAGAGGTGTAAGATGCCTAACTCAGCTTCTCTTATAAAACAAAACAAAAGAAAGATTTCCATATGGCTGAGGAATTGGTAGCTGTAAAAACTGCTAGGCAGTCCACTATAGAAACCAAATACCGCATCAACCCACTGATGGTACCTGTGCAAATACTTTTTGACACAGGGGAAATTCTGTTCCTGGCTAAGTATCTGTTTTTCAGTGACCAAAGTTAAAGTGCATAATTAGTAAAACACTTCAAGAAGGATGCACCAGGTCTCTTCAGAAGGATCTCTTTTGAGTATAATCATCCAAGAGTTTGCAAAGTTAGCCTTGTTGGCAAGAAGAGAAAAACAGTCTCTAAAGTTTTTCCTGCTGAAAACATCATGTTTGAGGAGCAAGTGTTTTTCAGGATAAATCACATTTACTATGGAAAACCTACTGGAGGAGGTTGGGTAAGGTAGATTTCCTGCTCAGATCTTCTGTCAATTTGAAGATTTAATTCCTTTGCTAGAAAACATAGAGCATGACTCTCTGATCTCACTTGTTTCAAGATCAGCAATATTTTCTCAGAGACACATGAATTTATCTCTTGACCCAGACTCGTGCCAGAAGGTTGCTCCCTAACCAGCACTCCTTTCCCAGAGAGGAAGAGGTTTTACTAGCGTGGACTGGGAATTCTTAAACAAGAAACATGATGAGATTAGCAGCGAAATTCCATATATTCTTGTAGAAAACCTCTGCCTTCTCCTTGCCTTTCTTTTCTCTGCCAAGTTCCTTTCACACTACAGCTGGAACTTACACAATTGAGGTCAGAGGGTATAGGAAGGGGCTGCCCGGAAACCAGAAAATGGGTTTTCTCATCTTTCCCATAACAGAGGGGAATGAAGGCATCTGATAAGATGTAAAACTTCAAATGTGATTTTCTTTTAGGTATTGCTAGCAATACTGCTGCTTTACAAATGTCATAAATTAAATGAGATTACAGCAAAATGTCCATTCTAATTTGATTATTAAATGTAATTAGATTCAGTATTAATTTTCTTTTTCCAATGACAAATTTATTACCTTTAGGAAGATTTGCAATATAGTATAAATTGTAGCTTGTAATAAGAAATCAGAGTAATACTGAAATGAGCTTTTATTTTATTAGCCATTACAATTTTAAGAGTGATTGATTTCTTCATTTAGAAAGATCTGTTTCTTTACTTGGCAAGCCAGACAATATGAATGAAACTTTTAAATTTGGTTACCATCATGTCACTTAGAAAACCAATAAACATAGGCCTTTATTATGAACAACATTTGTGTTAATTCTGGTTTAACATCATGTAAAACAGAAAATTGAGATTTTTTTTCTTCTATTAGCAAATGCATAAACCAGCAGATGAATTCCATTTTTAGACAAACTCTCAATCCTAGTCAAATTTTTAAAATATGATGCAAGACCTGATCTAGATGTAATGAATATGTGAGCATGTTTCCTGTATTTGTGTTAGTAAAGAAACAAGTTTATGTCCTACCAAAAAAAAAAAGAAAGAAGAAAAGAGCATACCTGAAACATGTGATCCCACTGAGATTAATTAACTTCAGATAAAATAAGTTTAGGCGCTACAAAATGCTTATGATAAAAGCAGCTAGTATATCACTCTTCTTAATCAATAGCATAAGGAATATAATTTTGATATGCTAGGATCCTTCATCTAGAGTGAATAACTGATGATCATTTCAGAACATATCTGCAGAATTCCCCTCCATATCTGAGAAAGAAACAGAAATAACCAGAACTCACCATAATCATTTTTTTTTTCTGTTTGTCATGTAAAATTGGAGAATGAATCAATCTTAACCACAGAAAATTTCACCATTCTCTTCTCCACCTGTTAGTCTGATACTGCCCATGGATTGGCTTAACCTCATCCAGGTTATCTGCAATGACAGATGACTTTAGTCTATTTCCATAATCAGAAAGACTCCTTTTACTTTCTTCTGTAAACTTCTTAATTCACTGCAAAATACTCAAAAAATTGGATACATCAACTCTTGCCAGACAACAAATTACTAGAGATGAATAATAGATGTTCCATGCTTCCAGCTTTCCTTTTTTTTGCCATCATTAATTTCCTGCTAGATTAGGCAGCTCCTTTTTCACCTGGTCTTCAGGCTGGCCCTGCAACTAAGTGGCTTGTCTGTGCGGTCTTCTCAGTTGATGATGAAAAGCAAAGAATTGACAAAGTACAGTAAATGGCACAAATTCATCATCTATTTCTCCATTTTATGTACTTCCTGCATTTATAAAACTATTTTTATTTCTTGTTGGAGTCCAGAGACTGCCAAAGTAATAATAGCTTAGCCTAAGAACAGTTTTCTTAGTGAACACTACTATACCTTTCAGGAGAAATAGCAATCATTATAGTCAAAAGAAAATGGAGGGTACAGTTCTACTGGTATTTTTTGTTTTGTTTAAATATATTGATTGCTTTAAAAGCGCTTAAAATTGCAGATTTTTATCCATGTATGGATGCATGAATCAGTGTGACATAGCAGTTCTGAAAACTGACAGTATGTAGCGATGTGTTATGAGCTAGGTGCTTCATTATGCAGGTTGCATCTTTGTATATCACAGTCCAGAATTAATCTGAACTACCTACTGATGAGTACAACGCTCACCTTTGCTTTAAAAGTCAGGAATTTACAGGGAAAATAAATGTGGAGCTTATTTTGGAACTGACATCTATTTTTCTCTATAATTTGAAGCATTTACATTCTCTAGAAAATGATTTTCTAAGAAAAGCATTTCTATTTTGATACCTAAACAGTAGAACATGGTTCTGGGAATGTAATGCATTTTGGTACTTATATTATATATAAAAATAGGTGAAACTGAATCAATGTTTATGCAAAATAGCTTCTTGTCTATAAATGACAGTGTAAGTTTTAAATTGGTTTGAAGCTACTTAAGCTAGTGTGTGTGAATAAGTGAGTAAAAGAAATTTTAGAAATTAAAAATGCACATACAGCAAAAATCAGTATGGATGTGACTGAAAATAGTTTGTGGATGTGAATCTATGGTCCTTAGGCATCTTTGAATACATCTACCTCTTTCTATATGGTTGTTTTTCCTCGGTGTAACATTGCTTCAGTTTCTTCTCAAAGCTAAAATACTCATTTATGAAGCAATGGATACCAGTCCTGCCACTACTACAGCCACTAAACATAAAATTACTACAATAAATAACTACTCTTTAGACTCCCGATATTACCATTAAATGACAGCTTGTTGCTGCACATTTCTTGGTGTCCTGCATTTTGAATTGTTCAGAGTACAAAGATGCTAGACGTTTTGCTAAGTCAAAGATCACCTTATTGATGAATATGATTATAAAAACTTCATACAGGCTGCAGTTAAAAAACAGCAAGAATTTGTCAGTGATTAAGCATCAACCATTCCTTGGATTTATGATACTTTTTTTTTTGTATGTTAGCAGAGGTTTTACCTCTGGATCGATTTTCTTCACCACATTTGATAATAGAGGCATTATAAGACAAAATGTTTGGAATATTATTTTGTTCAGAAGGAACGCTAGTATTTTTTCTTTCAATAAGGTGTTTATGACACACTGTTAAATAACCTGGATAATCTGTTAACATATGAGTGAGCACCTAAGAAGTACGATGTGGTATTATACAGGTCTTAATTATAAGATGCCTTTCTCTAGTATACTGTGAGAATTCTTATACTGTTAAGACTAACTGCTATGACTATTCCAAACAAAAGAACCATAATCATACAGTAAGGTAACTTTCTGTATGAGTAAACTACAAGTGATCATTTGCACAAATCCATTAAATAGTTATAATAAAGAAACGGCTTTATAAAATTGTAAAGTCTGAAAGGCAAAGAGAAAGTGAGTACCTTTGCTTGCACTTTGATTATTTGGAAAGAATAGGAAACAATTTCTGGTGGCCTTTGTGCGGAGGAGTCCACAGAATCCGCATCTGGATTTTGAAACGGTGCAAGGTTAATCAGTTGCATATTTCTTACAGACTTTGACCTCATTATGACACTTAGAAAGCATAACTAGACCCATTACAACTGAAATTGTTGTAAGTTAGTGCAAAATTAATACCAACACATGCATTTTTTCGTATTTAATGGAAAAACAAAGAAATTAAATTACAAAGCTTAAGTTCTTGAGAGACAGTCAAGAAAACTGTTTCAATCTGTCAATAAAGAGATGATAAAATTGAAATATAGTTCTACTTGAGGAAGTGCAAAATGGCAAATTTTGAAATATTACTGGAGTGTACTTAGCAACGGATTTATAATTAAGCATACAGTGTTTAAATGTTTTTTGTTGCTTATAATATCAGTAAATAAGCTCATTTTGCTCTGCTCTTTAGGACATTTGATTTCAGCGGAAATGAAATATTTTGCAATTCAGGAAAATACTATTGAGATACAATTTGTCTTAATCGATACCTCAATTAACATAGACGTGCAGTGGTCTTTCATTATAACTTCCTACTCCGCCACAACTCTGAACAGGAATAGCAAGTGAGAGTTATTCTGGAGCTGTTTCTAGGGTTGCTTGTAGGTGCAATTTTGTAACAGAAAATACAGAATGCATTTTTGTTGTTTGCAGGAGAAATTAAGCAGTCTTGACTGGTTTCGTTTTTTTTTTTTTTTTCCTTTTTTTTTCCATCTAGACAGAAAGCTCAGCAGAGTTTGGGAAAGCAGAATCCCCTCTAGCTTACTACTTGTCTGCTTCCATATCTACAGTACAGACTTGTGAACTGTCTAGTTACTTGATGAGCAGGATCCAAATAGGTTATTCTGCTTGACAGAGTGCTTCAATACAACTACCCAGAATTTCTATCGGAATGGAAATATACCCATCCTGCAGCCCTATTCTATTCCTTGTTTATATTCACACTATCTGCATGGCCAGCAAATTTGTGTATCATTGCCTTTGCATAAATGCTAGCCTTCATTCCCTACAAGAAGTACAAGATGGACTGACAACTTTTAATAATACTCCGAGCCCATATATTTCTCCAGGGAAACATTTGTTTCGCTTCTCCGCACAGTTCCTGCTACCAGCTGCCTCAAGTTTGCTCCTGATCCTGCTGTTTTTGCAGCACGGGAACAACTCGCGTGATAGCAGGCAGCAGAGTGACCTGGCCACAGCTGTCAAGATGGCAAAATAATTATTGACAATTTGTGCACTGTGAATCCAAGCAATGTATTTCAAACTCTGTTATCGAAGAAGAGCCTCCAGTTCTGTCCCTAACTTTACTGTCCAAAGAATTTGATCATGTCTTGTTACTCATTTAATTATATTTGAGAATACCCAGTTATGTTTCTCAGGACAAAGACCCTAAACATAGAAGTTTTGATTTGGTCTCATCTCCCAGTTTGTAGCGCCTTTCTCCTATCTGTACAAAGCTTCAAATAACAAGAATTGTGTAGGAATGTGGCAAATAAGACGTATCTTTCTTTCTCTCTTGTTTCTTTCCAATACTGATGGAAAATGTAAGCAAGCAATACGAAGATCTACTACTTTAGATTATATCTTCCTCTTCAAGTAACTTACCCTTCACAAGCAAAGCAAATGAAAAGTTCTGTTATTAACTGTGCTCTATCCTCGCTGCTTGCCCAACTTGCAGTCTTTGACCAAGGCATTTAGAATTGTGGAGGATATTGAATAATATGAGGGGTGAGCGAAGGTAAAGTATTCTTATAGAGGGTCTGAAAATACTGTTTTATGTTTCTTACATCTCATTTTAAAAAAGAATTCCCATTCCCCAGCTGTTGTGGTCTGCTGATGCAGATGCATTTTTCATACGTATGTTCTGGTTTCCTTTCTGACAGAATTCTTTTTTTTTCCCTCTCTGTACAAAACAGAAAATTTTATCTTTTGATATAGTGTTAAGAAACATGCTTTTTAATTTTTTTTTTTAGATAAAAAGGATTTCACAGTACGACATCTCTACTAATCAATAGTTTACATGACAGTGATCCATTTGTCCATTCTGATCATCTCAGCTTCCATTGAAGTCAAAAGATACTTCTGTGCACTGCAGTGAAATGAAGCAAGCTCTTCAATATTTTTCCACTCCCACCTCCTTTTAAAAGACTTTAAAGGAGTATTTTGATATTGTGAGTAGCAAAATTCTATGTTGCTTCAAAATTGTTGTTCAAAATTTTTATTTCTTAGCATTCCTATGTAATAAATAATAATTATATTAATTGGAAGAAAGTACAAAAGTACAATAATCATAATATTTCTCGTTTAGTAATTTCATCACAGGCATTTTTTATTTTTAATTTTCAGTAACATTTTCATATGTTGTCTAAGACTTTTCATATTTTATCTATGCTACTCATATGATGTAGTTTACTTCTGTTTCTGCACTTCTACATTTTCTGTTATGCAATACACTAATCCTCTATTAATTGACTATTTGTTTGTATAGATTGCATTGTTTATCTTCTTTATCTTCATTCATCATATTTCTCTCCATCTTGGTTTGACCGCATACTTTCTCTTTTTATATTCCATTCAGCAATTTTATGTCAGTGACATAAGATCTTTCCTTTTCCAGGATCAACCATTTCCCCTCATGCCTCTATTCTGACATGTTGTTCTTATTGTATTTTTGTGCTTTATTGCTTTATGCCCTTCAATCTCAGTGTTATCATTCACTTTATTTTTTATATTTCATGTCTTTTTTTCAAAGTCTGCAATGATTTGTTTTCACACCTATTTTTGTCACTATAACTATTATAAAAATATAGGAAGTTACCTTACTCGCCTCCTCTACTATATTCTTTCATCTGCTTTGATTTCTTACTTCTAGTTTTGACTGCTCCAAATGTTTTCTGATTGCTCTAAAACCTGTGTGTGGTATTACAATTCTGCTCTGTCTTTGCTTGTCCTGCTCTTTGTTTCTACTTCCCTTCCCTGCTGTCATATCTTAGCAGATACTATCTTGATTAATAAATTATCAAGATTGTTCTACAAGAGATCTGTCATTTGGCATGTGACCTCTTTTAAATCTGAGATTTTCCAATGAATTCAATATTAGAACTACATGAGCTGCTCTTGTGTAAATGTATAGGAACTAGTGTCTGGCAGTTCTTCTAAAGACTTCCTGTCTTTGTTCTGCCTTTCTATCCCTCTATAATTTAGCACTTTCAGGACAACTTAAGTGACTTTGAATAGCATGTTTTGCCCCAATTATAGCTTAATCGAAGTCAAGTTCAAACAGAATTACTGAATACACTGTTTTAGGGAAGTTGGTTAGTACATGAGAAGTAATAAACACACATGCACACGTGAAAATACGTTTCTTTTTTTCTCCTGCACATTTACTCTCGTATTTTCTAAAGGGTGAAAGTGTCACGTTATCATTATGAAGATCATTTCTAAGTTATTAGTTTGCTCAACTGATGGAAATACTGAAAATCTGTCAAAAATTTTCCTGTAAATATATTTTTTTAGATATTATAGATCATGTGATGATTTCTACTATCTAGCTGTTATCAAAACTTAGCTGAAAAAATATCCTTATGTACATCCTGTAGTAGATGGACAGAAAACCCACTGGTAACACAGTGAACTTTTCAAGGAGAAACATCCATGTTAGCGCTTTCCTTTCATGTTGTTATGAAGTCAGTGCAGTCTCAGACTTACTGTAAGTGAAGGAAATATTTAACAAGTGACAAAGAGCAGAAGAAGGTGCATAAGAAATAAATCTTTTCGGTTATCTATCTTATCAAAATTGCAGAATAATCCAAGGCTTATTCTAGTAGCTTTTAAAAGAACAGGAATAAAAGGGCATAGAAAAAAATGTTGTATGTATCTCCTATTTTTTTTTGAGAAGTAGGAATTTCTCTTGCTATTATTTCACTGGCTTGTGTAAAATCTCTGTTGATAAGATGAAAGTCTGACAATATCTGACAGCTTCTTTCAAAATTCTCCCTCTTACTGTAATCAACATGAACAATGCCATTTTCTCTGTTTTCAAAACTTCACATAAAGAATTCAGTACTCTTTCAGTCAAACTACACTATAAAATTTTGAATAACAATTCTAGAAATTCTATAACTATCTGCCAAAACAGATTAATTTTTTGATATCTGAACATCTCAAAAAACAGCAGAAATATTGATTTAATTCAGTCTAGGTTGGGTGAAGGGAATGTTCTTCATTACTGTAGCTGTAAATTCTGAAGAAGTTCAGATGCAAGTTCCATTTTGTTTCGTACAAGATTATTTACAGATTTAAGACTCTTCTGCCTCTTTCTATATTCTACAGCTCTTCAAATAGCTGATGCCAAGAAGAGGTAACACTTAGCTCTGTTTCGAGCAAGGTGTAGTGATTAGTGCAGCTAAAGAGCTCTCAGTATGAAATGATGCCTGTAGAGTGAAACTCTTACAAAAGGGTTCAAAACTGAATGAGGAGGATAATGCATTTAGAGTCCATGTATATATGCTGCTCTTCATGTCATTATAGTATAGTACAAGACTATTACCGGTTAGAAAGATAAATATTCCTTATCTCCCTCTATAGCAATTTCATTGTACCCAAACTACGACTCTACTTTGCCAGAGTTGTATGTTCTAATGAGTGTTACAAGTACCTGGTGGCCTTCCTAAATATGTATATATATGTTTGTATATAAGTTGTCCTAAGCTTAGGACTTCTTAAATTCAAATGTAAACTATGGAGGACACATTTTTGATTTCATTCTACAAAGTAAAAATATTTTTAAGTATTTACAACAATATGAAAGAATTAATTTTAAAATGGTAACAAAATAAATTCCTGGGCTGAGAAAGCACCAAACTGCAATGACTTATCAATTCTCAAATGCTTTAAAGGCTATGCTTTAGCGATTCAGCTTAACTGTACTTTAATGATTTATTTTACTGGGGAATTCAGCGAGTTCTAAAGATAACCCACAGGATGTTTGAAGGCCCTCAGAATGATAGACACAGGAAGGTAGGTGCATATAAAGATGAAGAGAGAACTTGCAAGTATTCATTTATGATCATCCCAGTTCCCACCTTCAAATATCTCTTCTTTCTTCCCATTTTCAGAACACAGACTTCTCTTTTATGAAATCTGTCTTTGACCTTTGGTCGGCTTTTATAGATGTGTATCTAATGCAACAGCATTTAGAATTTTATTTCTTTTAATTCTGAATCCATATTAAGTACATATAGTGGATGTATATGAATATCTCAGTATCTCTCCTGAGGAGAATTAACAAGATATACTATTCACCATGCTCAACTTGGCAAAGCAAAGTGATCATTTCTGTGCCAGGTCATTTTGGAAACATAAAAATCTACCAGAAAGAAAATCCAATCTTGAACATGCAAAGCTTATATATTTCTCAAGCAGACTCTCCAAGGCTTTTTGGAAGTCTTATTCCCCTGATACATCTTGCATTGGAATAGCAGACAAATTGGTTTCATTTATAAAAGTGTAGAGGACTGAGTGGGACTGTGTGCCATATATCCGAGTTCCAAAGAGAGAAGATAGAATGATAATGGACAGCTAATTCTCAGTTTTGAAAAGTGCTTTTCTACATGTTTAAAAAAATATATATAATCACAAAGAGAATAATTTACAGAAAGCTTTTGGGATTATTCAGAGAACAGGATGTATTTTGGGGAGCTGGGAATAAAAAATCTTTGTATTTTATCAGATGTATCTGACCTTGAATTTGATTGATATTTCATGCAATACAAAGATCTGAAACTGAAAATTAAACTATGTGAGAGTTTGTTAGGTATATGCAAAACTCAGCATTTCACATAGAGTCAAAAGTACAACAGAAGGATAGGGAAAAGAATATGTTTTGTTATAGTTATTAGTTACAGTTTGATAAGTTAATAAGGTCAATGGGAATGATAATTAAAGTGCAGCATAATGCAAAAATGCCTCTAATTGCTCAAGTTAAAAAAACGAACAGTAGAAACATCTCAGATTGCAACAGTTTGCATGCAAATTCAAGAAAATATCAGTTAATCTTTAAAAGCAAGTATATGTGATTTATACAATACAGCAGAAAATGAAAAAGATGAATTTGCAGAATCATAATGATTACAATAGAAAAATAGAATTAAAATAGAGAGTACATTTGCTGTACATTTCTCACCAGACTCTGGTTTTCCAAAATCCAGGAAAAAAAAAAAGAAAAACAATGGGGAGGGGGAGAAACAATAGATTCTGCTGAGCCGAGACACTTATAACATTTAGTTCTGTCATGCCATAGAACCTGCTGGGCTATTGCACACCAGCAAGATCAGCGTATTGGTGTCCTAGCATACTGCATTCACCAACACAAAGGGTGCTCCCTCTGTGGAGTACCTCGCAGCAAATGGAAAGCTTGTTTGTCTGGAGAGGGTGGTTCTTCTGTTTCAATTCACATATTATAAATATATTTTTTCTCACTTTCTTCATTATTTCATATTTCACATCTCATACCCTAAGTGGTTTTACTGAAAATCTTCATAAAATGCTGTGATAGTTTTAAATATATATAGAATAAATATGAAATACTAAAGTACCCATCTCTGTCTTTATGCCTGTCCAAGACAGGTATGATCCTTGGCCTCTGACAAGCTCTGATGTTTCAATTTCTCCATCTAAAGTAGCTCAAGTGACAAAGGCTTTCTAGCTGTCTCTAAAGGTCTCCTGTCTCTAAATATCTGATGAGTCACTTTGTGGTTGCATAAAGATTTGTGCACATAAAGTTTTCAATTGATATTCATTTGTATATGGCCCTTGTTCTCCCTTGTTCATTAGCTGAATGATACGATTTATTTTTGCTTTCCTTTTTTTTTTATTTTTTAATATTGAAGTGAACTTTGTCTTCCCTAGAGTTTAGAAGTTGGAGAAATAGAAATGTAAGAAACCTTTGCCTCACAGGACATACTTTTTTCCTCTAATTCAGGCTCTGTTTTCGTAGTTGTCATACCATCTCTATCCCATACTGAAACTTCCAGCAGGACAAATGTACATGCTTTTATTTCTGTTATTTCTCTTAACCTCTGCAGGCATGAGCAAATAGAAGAAAACCTGCCGATGCAAAGTAATTAGTCAAATGTTTTGAACAAATTTGAATTAGCAGAGTGAGATAGCTAGGATCTGACACTATTTTTGATCTTGTACTGGCCCTGCAATGCCAGATTAACCTTGTTGTCAAGTCAGATAGTAAAGTTACTTGATGTTCCAACAGAATATGTAGGCAATAGATTCACTGTATATCATAAGAGTGCAATGGAAGAGAAGCAAAAGAAGTTATGAATATTATCCATTGATCAATATCAATCTAATAATATCTATATAATATCTATATCTGTATATATCTATCTATAGATCTATATCTACATATAGCTATATCTCTATATCTCGATATTTTTATATGTGGATATTATAATATCTAATACTATCTTCACTTGATCCTGCCTAAAAGGTACTATTGATGTTGGTTATTGATGTTGGAGATTTACTGCACCAGTTGATGAAATACAAAATACTCAAATACAAAGATTTAGCATCTCTTAAAGTTAGCACAACAATATGAGAGATGTTTTCTCTCTAATTTTATATAGCCCTTTTGTTGTCTGAAAAAAAAGTCTGCTCATGAGTGGCTCCTGTCCTATTCTTCTCCTATTCACTGAGTTTGAACTGGCATATAGTCTGCTCCAATTATGTCTTTTAAAAATAGGGGAAAAAAATGCTTATTTTAGCTCAATACAAATGAACCCCCTTAGTTCACTCTAGAAGCTATATTCTTTTGTAGGGAAAAATGACAATCAATTTTAGCAAAACTACCAAAAGGATTGCTTGAAAGTGAAAGTAGATTTATAACTTAAAATACCATGGCTCTACAGTTGTGTATTCCACTTCGCTAAGTGTTCTGGGGAGGGGAAGAAAGTCAAACCCATACTTATTTATGAGGAAAAATCTATTTTAACTAGAATTATTGCATTTATATTCTTATGCAAGTCAAGACTAACTTGGTATTCATGGTGCTTTTCTTTATACAGTACTTCATGTGGTGCCTTTCATTTGGAAAGTGGCGTGCGCTGGAATAAAGGCCCAGAGGAATATAACCCTCCTACCTCACACAAAAAGTAAATTAGATTTTCTTACCATCTGTCTCCTTCATCATCTGGAAAACCTACTGCTGGTGAAATTTTCTTCTATGTCTGACTCATTTTCTGATAAATTTGTAGTTTGTTTAAAAGGCAGCTGCAGTTTAGATAGGATCAGCAAACATCTGCAATAATTCAAAAGGAAAAGGTAAAATATTAGAAGTAAACAAAATGATCAAGTAAGATCAGATAAAATTAGATGCAAACATTATTAACCAAAGAAAAAGTGAACTAGAATGGGTTAGGTGTAAGTGTAGGAAAGGCAGGAGTTGTTACTCCTCTGCCAGACAGGACAAGTGCTAGAGGGAAGGAAAAAAGGCTGCAGGAGAAAGTCTGCTGACAAGTCTCAATCACAACCTGACAAAAAGTGTTTTGTTTCTCTAACTTATGTTTGCCAAGTGCTGAGTGCAGATGCAATTAAGTATGATGTAGACTTTATCAAGTATTGATAACATTATTATTATCAGTTAACATAACATTGGTAAATATTATATAAGAATAGAGTTTCCTTGTGTCCTAAAACACATAACATATGTCCTAAGTTGGTAATGTTGCAGTCTATGCTTTTAGAGTAGAAAGAACATTTTCCATGAACAAAGAAAGACTGTAATAGGCATTTTGTTTATTTTTTAAGTTACAAATAAACCCAGATAGCTTAGGCTTTGTTAACTTTTCATGTTCAAGTAGTAGGTGTCTTGTTTTCATTTTGTAATACACTGAAAGTAGGAGATGATGAATATTTTCTGGAAAGTCATTTTTATTGTTTGATTTTGGTTTGGTGTTTGTTTGTTTTTAACTTGAGATAAGATTGTTCCTTATTTAAGTTATGTGACTTTCTCCAAAATGTAAGAATTGGAGAAAAATGGAGAAGAACGAGAATTAAGGCTGACACTTCTGGCAGCTAATTTTATATTATTAGCTATCATATCAAGCCAGCTATATACTCTGGATGGCTTAAATTGCTTACTTGGGAGGATAGCACTGATAGAAAGGGCAAAGGGTGTCATCTGTGTGCATACTATGTCATGCATATAGTCATCAGGTCTATCTCTGTCTCTGGAAGAGCTTGAAGAAGTCAAACAAATTCACAGTAACTATTAAATAAGTTAATAAAAGTCACAGTGTAGGTCACCATGTCCATACTGATTTTCTCTTTCCATTGCCCGTTCTGAGCAGGCAAATGGATATGTTCTGTGTGAATATATATCAAAAAAGTCTGGCAATCAAAGCGATTTACTGACAAAATCCCGTGGTCAACTTACTAGCAAATCTAGCCACAGGAAGCTTTATTATGATGAATATAACAGACAAAAGTAAATGCTGAATACTTGATTCTGCCATAGGCTAAAAAAAAAAAAGAAACTCTTAGCAAGAGATGATGTCAGGCAATTTTCTCCCTCTTTTATAACTTTATCTAATATCATTTTTTTTTCTCATTCTATTCATATTCTGATGATTTTTCCTTTCTCCAGGATCAATTTTTTTTATATACAAAGTTTTAGCCAGTTTCTAATGTGTATTGAGATGTTGATTTTTCTCTTCTTACCAATTTTTCTTCTTTATTCTGTTTTAATTTCTAAATAGCAAATGCTTTTGGAACTTCCATCAGAGGCCACCAGGAACTAACACCTCTCTTGCCTGGAAAACATAATGTTTTGGGAATCTTTAATTCCCCACTGGAATGAAAATGGAGTGCTTAATGGTTTGCACAGAGAGATGTTATTACAAGTCCTGGGCTGGGCCATTGGCTTATGAATTCCAGATGCATGATCCATAGATTTTTCATTCCATGTCACTTTGAATCTAGCAGGATTGGAGCTTAAATGACCACAGACGCAGTGTCTTAATCGATCAGAAAAGCCTTCTGATTTGATATTATAGCTCACATGTATGGACATGGCTTCACCAACTCTAGTAAGCAGCAGGTATGTTGTATATAACATTCTTAGAGCAGTTAGCCAAGTCCTGCCTGCCTTTTTCTTTAATATCAGTGGGAGTTTACAAGAAAGAAAAGTAGCGGAGCTCAGAAAATGGGAAGGTAGCACACTGTCCCACTTGACTAAAGGAGAATTTTAGGTAGGTGGAATGTAATTATGAGACTGGAATTTAGCCATATTTTGGGCAGGAGGAGTGAATCTATCAAGCAGCTTGTGTCTCAAAGCTGTCCTCGAAGCAGAGTGGGAAAAAAAGTTTGTCACCTATAAATTATTAGGCTGAGAACTATGTTCTCTTTCTATTTCTCTGCTTTTGATGTACAGAGGCAAAGTAGAAAAGTGAGAAATAGAGTTGCTTTGCCAAATGCTTGAACAAAGGCAGGGGAAAGTGGCAAAGATGGGAGAAAATAACAGTGTTTCACAGTGTGTATTTTATTTTCTGTCCCGTCCTGCTAGTAGGTGGTAAATATAAGCAGAGTATCTAATGCTCACAAGAGCCATTAAGACATCTTGAAGTACGCAGAGTGTAGGTTAGCTTTCAGACGGTATTTTATGTAACAGTCCTTTGTAAGAATGCATAGGGAGAGGAAATTAAGGTGCAGAAACTTCATCAAAATCCAATTTTATGAAGCATCTTAATTGGCCCGCCAGAATCCTGTGACTAGTTATCATTACGTTATGAGAAGTCCTTTATCACGTCCTTTCGCTGCATGCAATCTCGAAATCCTATTTAGTGAAACTGTAGTATTTTCAGAAATAAGACTGAGCTGTGGATTAAGAAGTCAAGAGAATTTTGGTTCTCCTATGTTGTAAGAAAAAGAGGATAGATTTTTGATTCTTTCAGTCGGTCTCTCAATTGACATCACTGTAATTAGAAGTGATTTTCTTGGTTTCTCTCTCCCTTACCAATTCAATCTGTCTAGGCAATGACATTCTCTAGAGATTAAAGTGACAGTCTGTAGTAAAGTTAGGAAATAACAGATCAGAAATAGCTCCTGATTGCTGGGTTGCCAATGCTGGACTCTAAGTAGATCCTTAAAAATAAATGTCAGAAAGTGGAAAAAGTTTATCTTTTAATTAATATTGTTTAATTAATTCTTCCCTCTAGTGACATGATGTTTAGAAAGTCTTGTTGGTATTCATCTGTCTGTTAAAATAGCACGCTGTTGAAAAATATTTCAGCATTTTTTAACATTCCTCACTGATTTAAAAGTATTTTTCCTAAGTTAAACTTAGTTAATTCAGTGCTAAAAACATCAATGCTTGTTTGGGTATTTTTTTTTTCCTCAGTAGTATATCTTTTCAATAAAATATGAAATTGAGATCAAATATCTGTACAGCAATAATAAATGCCATTTCCTTAATCAGATTGTCAAGAAAGAGGACAAGCTGAAAATATAACCCCAAATTCAGGAATATATAACAAAGGGATTTTTTTGTAACAAACTGTTTAATTTTTTAAGAAGTTAAAATTTGCTTTTATAAAAAATGTTATTTCTAAACATCTACACAGGAAAACATCTTCTGAAAATGAAGCATAAAATAATGTTAAGGCAATTAAAAAGAATTTTTTGAATTGCAAAATTTAGTATAATTATGTAATTTTCTTTTGTGTGCAAGCAGGAGCTAGCTTGGCATTGAACTTCCATAACATGATGAGTCATATGGAGCTAGTTATTTCCAATGAATAGTAAGAAGCAAGCAAAAATTATCATTTGAATACATCAGTCCATGAATACAATGCATTAATCTAATTTTACAGTAGAACTAGTGGCAAAAGTTCATCGTGAAGCTTGAAGAAGCTGTAACAAAGGTGCTATCTGGAACACATGAAGGCCTGACAGGATGTCTGTGACAAGCAATGTTAAAATCCTCCTTTCCTGAGATGTGAAAATGCTTTCAATCACCACCTTCAGATGAGTTCACTCCTTTAAAGATTTCATTTCTTCGCCAGTCTGTTTGCAATGAGGTAGCTCTAAGAATGTGTTTGACTTTATTATGCACTGTGAAAGGTGAACATATTGTAGACATTTAACAGGATCCTTATATCAGGCTTGTTAAAAATGAAGAGCTTAGTAAATGTAAATGAAATCCAATTGAATACATGACATTACATGTGTGAATGCATGCATTCATGCATGTGTACACACACAGAAACACACATGTATGTGTGTGTGTGTGTATATATATATATATATATATATAAAATTGTGAGAGCAATTGAATAGACAATTTTTTTAGAGTAGGATTTTAATTCAGAACTCATTCTTTTTTTCCAGTGGATTCTAACTCTGGCAAGATTGGATTGTGCCATCTCTCATCATTAGCATGTACATGACGTGCAGAGTACCAAACCAAGTGCTTTTTTATAAGAACATATGCTGTGTGACTAGAGACACATTAAAAGATAATTAAGAATATTAAATAATAATTTGATTTATTTCTTTTTTGTTTTAAATGAGGAGATAAAGAATGATTCATGCCTAATTCATTCCCAAGCAGTATCTTTTCATGGCATAGATGTTTAGCAAGGAGAAACAATGCTCTCTCTGATACTCCTCTCATATTTGTCAGAGATAACTTGGCCAGGCGCTCTGTAATCAAAGAAGCAATCACATAAAGAGGATAAATAAATTTACTTGTTTTTATACAAAACTTAAAAACACCAAGTTACTGAATTTGTCTAAAAAAGGAGGCTCATCAAAAGTTGACCTTGGAGAAATAATGCAAGGATTGCTAGAAATTGTTAAAGACAATTAGATAGGAGAGAAAAAATTAAAAACAAGTTCTGTTGCCAGAAGTTCTTATTCCCAATGACGAATAGAAGTTACTATTAGCAGTAACCAAAATACAGTTGTGGCAATTAATCTCTTATTTTCTTAGGTATGATTATGACTTCCTGGGCACTTGAAAGCAGGACAATAAACCTCAAATCAACAAACAAACAAATATTTTTGCTTTCAGTACTGCATTATGATTGCCAAAAACCCATGCTAGAAGTCTAGCTGATGGCAAGCAATAGTAGACAAACATCAATCTTTTCTAAATACAATGAGATATCTTTGCCTTACTACAAGATTTTTAAGCTGTCATCTTTATTTCCTGGATTTGATATTTTTTTCCTTCCATAGATACCCAATATAGTCAGGACAATAAATGAAAAAGTTCCAGAAACTCATAGAAAAACTTCAGCTCTTATCTTTTCAAGGTTCTCACAGTAGTGTTCAATCTACAGTTATATTGCTTAGGAAATCAACAGAATCTGTGTTCCAAGCAGTCAAGCTGGAAAGCTGGATGCATAGCACACCTTCCTTGAAAAACAGAAGTAACTTTAGATCTGATCTTGCCTTGGTAGAACTCCTTGCATTAAAGAGTCTGGTCACTTATTGAAATATAATCTCTGATATTATTTTTACTTGATGATTCCATTTGGATTTTATTTCATTCTAGAATAAGATTTATTCCAAGATAATGTTGAATGAGTCAACTGAAAAATGAAATAGGAAGTTAAATACTCAATAACAAAATTTGTATTTATAATTGTTCTGAAATTGTTCTGTTCCTAATCGTCCCTTTCTCTGTTGAAGCTTATTCTGATTTAGATGATTGGGATATTATCAGTCTTCTGTTGCTTTAAAGCACTGTAAAAAGCCTCTTAGCACATCACATCTGAAGTAAATGTTATTTGCAGATTGCTCATTTGCAGGAAGAAGAATATTCAAGTTCGAGGTTACAGTAAAAATTAAAGTTCATCTTTGTAAGTAAAATCATTAAAGGAGATAAATTATGAGAAATTTTAGAAGTTATTATTTTAGAATATTATTATTTTATAAGTAGTTTAAAGGAGAAATTAGAAGTCAGATATAGAAACAAAGAGAATTAGGAATATAAAGATATGAACACTGAAGGGGCCTATCTGAGAGCTTTCTTTATTTATCTTACCATTTTCAAATGGTCTTGCCTAACAACTAAGCAGATCTAAAGCAAAAGGTGCTTACATTATACATGTAAGAATCTTCAGAGCAGAATTATTAATATTTTGACATTAACATTTCTTCACTAGTCTTCAACAATTAAAAGAAAGTTGATTCATAGGAATGAAATTTCTGATATTTAACCATTTTGAACCCTGAAATATGTTTCAACGACATGTCAAATTTTGCAACATCTCTTTAATTATAATTCTGAAGATTCAATCTTCAGTTTTCTGCTGTGGTCAGGAAACACCAAAGCACTGCACAATTCACAGACCTCCTTGTGACAGCCAGTAGGGTTCATTTCTATTTATGAATGTACTCTGTCTTTCAAGGCAGAGCCGGGAGGCTTTTCTGGTGATAACTTCAACAGATTGTGTTGAAATATTTTAAGATTTGTTTACCAATAGGATTTTCCTGTGTGTTTTTTTTCTAATTTCATAAAATGAAGGCTTATTATCCATTTATTACCTCTTTCTTTTGGGATGTAAGTATGATAAATAACAGTTTATTCATTTTTTTTGTATGCAATCCTTAAAACTACCCATTTCTATATTATAGGTGGGTTATGCTAGGCTCTCTCTAGACCTATAGTAAAGCAGCAAGTTCTTACTCCAAAGATTTTACAAAAATTACATGAAAGAAAACATGAAATAACAGAGCAGGACAGATAATCAGGTCTTAGGAAGAAAAAAAATTGAAAAAAAAAAAAAAGAAAGAATGGACCAGAGCAGAAAACCAAACCTCACTGATCACTCTTGGTTAAAAAAAAAAAAAAAAAAAGAAAGAAATCAATCTTCAAATATGATATCTGATCAAAAAGTTCTTATGTGTATGGATGCTGGAAAAAAGTAGTAAAAAGTAATCTATTTCAATTATTTCAGATTAATAAACTTCTTTATATTTTAAGATTTTTTATTATTTCTTTGAGAATTTTGATGGCTTTTGTACCTGCCTTTGGCTTATCTAGTCTCAATTCTATGAGTTTTGTTCTTTATGGAGAGTTATTTCATGAGATGTGCAATAAATAACCCATTAGGAAGAATAGCCCTTTTATATTATAATCCCATGAATGTTTATAAGTTGTATATATTCTTTTTATATTAGGTAGAATATTATCATTACATAGATATGTATAGATATGTAGATATCTCACATTCTCTACTGGAAAATTTTGAAACTTGAATTCTTATTCTTTATTTTTATCAGGTTCATACTTGTATGTATAACCCTACACCCTAAACATAGAATCAAGTAAGACTTAAAATTTTACAGATAAAAATGCATATTCAAGACAGTAATATTTGTAGATATTTGAGGGATTCTTATATTAGGCTGTTGTAGAAACAATCAGATTTTACATTTTTCTATAGGTGAAATTGCATGTTAAGCTACAAATTCTGTATGGGATCAGGTAATAAGGACGCATTATGGGATGACAGAGTAGCAGGGATTCTGTGGGCAGCAGTGCCACTGCTTGCTGTGCATGTCACTTCCTAAACACACACAGAGTTGGGCTGCATTAGAGCAGTGCAAGAGATGCTAGGGAATTATCTATGAGCTCCAAGTGAATGAGACAAGTGGAAGTGTGTAAGGGAATGCAAAGCTTTATGTTTAAAGGCATATTCTTTCCTAACTTTTACTTCCTTCTCCAAAGACTAACTTAGGCCTTACAGACAGGATTGTGTGGTTGGGGACAGTGAGGGAAAATTCCAATGTCTTTCCTTCTTTTTCAGTGTTCAAAGGGAAGGATTTAATCCTTTCACAATGAACTATAGAATGAGGCAAATCATGCAGTGATAAAGTTTGAATTTAGAAATCCCTTTTTATCTGTTTATGTTAGGTACTCTATAAAAAGCATATCACCATGGTATCCAAGCTCTTTCCAATTAAAGAAAACTGCTTCTAACGTTTACTTAGCAACTTTGACAATAGCCTCCAGCAGCAGTGGAACAACTTGACTGCCTAGCATTTTACAAGATAAATTCTTTGCTACTGTCTCTTTCTTCTTGCACTGTTACTTGCAAAGCCTTAAAAAGTTACTGCTTCTTCAACCACCGAGGCTAGTACCATTGCACTCACTTGAGCTATGGATCACTGAGTACACTTTGTACCTTTACATGCCACTTTGAGAAAAATCAATTCCAGTCTTGAAGAGATGAAACTAGTGTTGCAGAAGATCAGTGCACATTTCCAGGTGCTCTAGGGCACTGGCGTCTTGATGGAGATTCAACAAAACATGACATAGGTATGGAGCAAAATTGCTTACTTTTATGCTAAGAGATCTTCTGAAAACATTACAAAGTGAATCAAAATACTGTGAAGAAGAGAATCGTCTTAGCTACAGTAAATACTAGTATAGTATTCATAATGCTACCATCAAAAATATAATTTATGTTATTAACTGCAAGTTATTGTAGACCAATAAATGTTGTAGGTACAATAGGAAAAGAAGCTAAAAATAACATATAGGTAAAAGTAATGTAACTGAGGAGCTTCTGTGCTTAAGAAGTCCTCAAAGTGTTCAAAAGAGTTCTCTGTCCAGCTAGACCGAGGTTGTCACCTGTCTTGGAGGTATTGTCAAAACAGCTCTAAATATGTCGTTTCCTTCATTTATTTTGAAATCTCTGCACTGATCACACACATCTTCAAAATTTCAGAAATGGAACCTTTATTTTGTCTTCTATATTTATAATCATACAGTTTTGTATTTTTTTAATCTGCTTGTAATTCAGAAATATGCATACTGTCCCGTTTTGAAGAGCTCAGATTGCACTTTCATGTGATTTCAGGGAGCACAGGCTAGAAATGCTGAGTCTGGATGAGACATTCTGTTGAACTTGTATAAATGTTCTCTGCCAGATCATATTTGTTAACATTTTTGAAAGAGTAACTTTGTCTCAGAAGAGTTTATGCTAGATCAAATATAATCTGTCCATAAATATCTAAGTTAATACTAGGTCAGGTGTTGCCTCCTCTCCTGCAGCTGATGGAAATCAGTTCTAGTACAACAAATACACTCATATATATATTTTATTTGCATTTGACTCTCCTAATGGATAGGTGCAAAAATATTGTTCTCTCTAAAGTCTATTGGCTGAGGCAGTTGTTGCTTCTCTAGCCCATCATCATCATCTTCATGTCAGTGCTCTCTGTAGAAAGTATTTTTCTCATCTGATGGATTTTCTTATCTGAGTGCTTCTTATACTGAAGATTATACGATTTTTTTCTAATCAAACTGATTTCAACTGAAACAGGTTGGGCATTGCTTACACAAGCAACTCAAC
>JAUBOD010000117.1:4567724-4579568 GCA_032353885.1 Nothura maculosa
GTCTCAGCTGGTGCTGGAGCATCCTCCACAGTGGAAAGGCCTGAGGAGACATTGCCTTCTACCCGCTTGGTAAATAATTTCTCTCTGGGAGAGCTACAAGGGACATCTGGGTCATGTCCCCATGTGTGGAAAACTTAGGGAATAGTAGGGTCTCCTTGAAACTCTCCCAAGATGTGGTGTCACCCAAAAGAACCAGGAAATGCATCAAACCAGGACAGGAGCCACCGAAGCAGGGGCGTCTACTTCAACAGTTGGGAGGCCTCACAGCTTGTCAGGGATCCTAGGGCAGCCGGGGCGGGGAATGCGGAGTTTTAGGGACTTTTTTTAGGGACTTTTATGGACTTCTTTTAGGGACTTGGGTTTATCTTGGTAGAAGATTGAAAGAAATGTGACCTTCTTCCTCCTAGAGCGCTGAGCGGTAATGTGAGCTAGTAGTTTGAGATGTTCTCCCATGCTAGCAGCGAAGTCATGGTTGAAAGGCACTGAAATGGCATATTGGTAAAGGAACTCACTTCTCTCTTTGTGATCAGTGCCTTCTCCTTAAAAATCAGTTTGTGGTTCAATTTACTTTTCAAGCATAAATTCCAATAACTCCGTGAGTGCCATGCAGCATTGAAAGGAATTTATGTCTTTCCTTGCTTATATGTTCTGAACAGGTTCTCATATAGCTGGAGTGTCTTGTATACTTTCTTTTTCAAAACCAAACCTTTGTAAGGAGAGCAGGCACAGCGAGGATACAAAAAAAAAAAAAAAAAAAAAAAAATTTTAATGGTTTTGGACACAGATTAACCTCCGTTTCAGAGCAGATACAGATGACTAACTTTCAGAAATACCAACTCTATCCCAAGCTGTTGCTAGAAAAGCATAACTTATTTTTCCATAAGCAGAAGTATCAGCACAGGAAAAGTTTATTTTAAACTGTATTCTCTTGTCAGTAATTTTCTTGATTATTTTCACACTTACATGAAGTTTAAATGTGGCTTGAAGATCTTTCTTTTATCTGCTTATGAAAACTGAAAAGGTGATCAGAGTTGACAGGTTGAAAAAAATTAGCAAGACTGTCTTTCTCAGCAGCATATAGTACTTCAGTTACCTAAGCAGGACTGGTTCTAACAACTAACAAATACTAAGAATCTTGTCTGGAAATTAATGAAACTTTGCAAAATCTCTGAGATGATAAACCTTTCTTTACCTTCATTCAAAAGGCAGAAAGTGAATCAGAGAAAAAGTCACAAGTGTTCAGCAAGTGGATATATATTGTCCTCAACAATTTTCTAAGTTTAAAATCTGCTACATCTAAACAAAAATATCTAAAAAAGTCTAAATAAAAATACACTGAAATTTTTAGTGGAAATAGCATCACTGCAATGTTTACAGTTAGATGGATGTTGCATAGCAAAGGATAGACTTGTGCAGGCAGAAGAATTGGTAATGGAATGACCACTACAGATCCACTGTACAAATCTTAATTTGATTTTATGAAGAACAGAGTGACTGAGGAGAATACTACAATCTGAATGTTACATGCTTCTTGGATCCTGAAAATTTTGTAGCTGCCAATAAATTTCATGGTTGTTCTACATTTGCATAGAGGGCTGAAACCAGCCAGTGATTCCTGAGGATTTCTTTGCCTTATCATCTTTTACAGAGTTTCTAGACTCAGTTCACAAATACGTGGAATACTGGCAATAGTAATTTTTGTCATTTCTTTGGCAAAAATCACTGTTCAAGCCTGTCACATACTTCTAAGAGCAAGTAAGCATTCACAGATAACATCATTGATCATATATTTGGAACATATCTACTCTGTAGGCAGCTTCAGAAATCAAGTAATATGAGATCTTTTTTTTTGGCTCAGAAATCCCACTACTAGTATCTTTCATTCTTTTTGAATTTAATGTATTAGGAATCCTGGACAGACAGCTCTGAAACAGCTACAGGAAAGGGGTGGTTCTTTTACTAGACCACCTTGTTAGCAAGTCTTTATCTGTAGTTCTGAGAATGCCAATTCGCTCCCTGACCTTCTACTAAGAATGACATTAATAACACCAATTCTGGTGAAGGTTTGTGATGTGGATATTTATCCACTAACACTCTGGACCAAATCCATCAATTCAGCTCATACAGGGTACAAAACAGTCATTGGGCAGCAATTCCTTTCAGCCTTTATTATCTAGGGCCAGAAGTGAGCCAATAACCTTTACATGAAAGGCACTATTGCCTGTCTGAGCCATCACAGTAAATGCTCATTTAAAATACTATTTGAAAACTGCTGAAAATACACTGTAGTCACTAATCAAATAGCTTTAGTGCTTCAAAAATGTGGAGCAAGTTTCAAGCATCAGAATAAATTATTACTGATTTTGAGCAGTCATTGAAGAAAAAGTTCAGAGGCCATGACAGAGAGAGACCTGGGGATGGGATGATACATTATTAATATGGTCTGTTAGGCCATGTCTTGACAGTGTATATTTACAGTGGGCTCAAAATACCTCTTAAATATTCTTATAGTTCTTTTCTGTAGCGACCAGAGAGTTTGTGCCACATTTAGCACTGATTGCCATGTTGTAAGAAAGTTTGATGTTTTGTTCAGTAGGTTTTCTGGCCTGCAATGAGTATGTGTATACACATATATAGGCATACATGTTTTGTAGCTTTTCCACTGTTACATCATTTTTTTCTGGATATTTTCCCCTCCCTTTTCCACTCAGCCTTCCTAAGAAAAGACCCTGAGGGAAAATACCTACAGTTTGGTTTGCCACTGTGACAGTCCTAATAACTTGGAAGGAACACCAAAGAATTGCAGCCCCATTCTATTTCCTTATTTCCCTTTCTCCTCCTTTGGACTTTCAATATGTTTATTAATGAGAGACTACCAATAATTTCTTTTGGTTCTTATCCTACTGCCTCTCCATCTATAAAAGGAATAAGCAATTAGGCTAATACTAAAGAATATTCAAGCATAGATTGACTTCTTTCCTGATCCTTTAGGGCCAGGATTCATCTGGAATTCCAGACTTCAGCTGCAGCTAGTTATCCTTCAGCTGCAGCTAGTTATCCTTCAGCTGCAGCTAGTTACCAGGTCACACTAGAAGCTGCTGTAACAGGAATCTTCTTAAGGATTGTATCATAGGAATATGTTGTAGTGCTTGTGTTTCAGAAAACTACAGAGACATTCATTTACTGCTTTAGCAGTAGTTCTGTTTTTCTGTGGGGTAATATGTATGTCTAAATTGTGTTGTATTGTTTGAAGCTGCATATGTGTGCTTATCTTAGCACATGGTGGGAGTTAGGCTAGAAATGATGAGAGACAGCTTTTTTGTTGTTGGGTTTTTTTGTTGTCCTTTTCCTCTAAGGAGTAGAATGCTTCCCAGAGTATATTTGAGTAGTTTCAGATGCTGCCCATTTTCACAGTCAAATCAATGTTATTCAAAAGATTTGTAGGTGTCGATGGCAGACTACGTAACATGTATGAAAATATCTGCCATTTATGGGTAAGTAAAGTATTCCTGGTATTTTGAATGAATTAGAAGTGTTTTAAATAGCTACTAAATGATTAATGCCAAATGTTGAAAGATGGCTTGATTCTTGAAGTCAGAAAAACTTGGGAAAAGCTTAATTAATTCTCAAGTGATGGTGGACATGCAGCACAGCCACACGGTCAGAACTTCTAGAAAAGAGTGAAGGAAGAAATATCCTTGATTGCATCTAATTGAGAGTCATTTTGAGAAGTGATGGGTGGGATTTTCCAAGTATTCAAAGCTAAGGACTACTTAGCTTTGTATTCTCTCCCCTAAACATTCCTTTTTCCAAAAATAAAACCTGATTTTAATTCTTCATATAGAATAAAAACTTCAGTGCAGACTTTATGGGAAGATCACAGCAGGAAAACATGAAATCTTTTCAAAGACCTGTGCATTTTGAGTGACTTTATGTATAACTTATTCCAGACAACATTTCCCAAAAATGTCACTTTATTTCTGGAAAGTACATGTTCGACTGCCCGAACTACCTACACAGATAATATGCTAATAAAATAGCTTGAACAATATTAAATTGGCTTGCCTATCAACTTTTTCTGGAGGAAGAAGCCTTGGAATGTGAAACTGTTATCTGTGCAAGACTATTTTCGTTTAACAAGTAATTCATTGTAATTAAAAATGAAATAGCTTTCACTGTATTTTCCTAAGAGAGTTTACCAAAGCAATACTCAGTCAGAAGGCAGAGCTAATTTTTTATTCAATGAGGTATTTATGGAAATATATCTATTCTTTTCCAAAGCAGAAAGTGATATATCTTTTTATTGCTTTTTCTAACAGGTAGGAAGTTTTTGTGTAACTGAGATTCTTGGGATATTCACAGAGTCTGAGAATAGGTGTTTAAACTTATAGTGTGTTCATTAGAGGTGGACCAAAGGAGCCCGACAGCAAGTCTTTTAAGGCCACCTGTAGTTACTGTGGCTTTTTGGTAAATCTATAAAGACAAAAGTTTACATGCAGCTTTCTCCTTTAAAAAACTATTTCCAGTATGGACCGTTTTGAAATGGGAAAACTGTAATTAACAGCACTGACTGATAGTTACATTAACAGCTCATCAGCAACAAATCTGAGACCATCTGTTGTTCAGTGGTCTGAAAAGGTTAACAGCATATGGATGCTTCTGCTTGCCACACAGTATAATGCAGGCTTGCCAGGATGAAAGATTTGTGCTGTAGTGCAGGACTTCTGGCAAAATATATTGTGCTGAAGTTCAATTTACGATGCCAGAAGTAGCCACACAAGACCCAGTTTTCCCAGGCAGATACACCATTGACTAGTGTAATTATTTTTTCTGGCACTGTGGGCTAAGCAGGCTCGATCAGTAAGTTGATATATGTCAAGCTAGGAGACGGGTCATAATGTTACTGAGGTCTTGGGCTTTTTTTGATCAGATGGTTGAGTTTAAAAAAAAAAGTTTTTAACAAGTTAGAGGAACTATGAAGTACATGAAGGAGAGCTTAGAGCTTCATTAATCAATAGTGTATTATTCTCTACAGAGAATATTTTTTTCCTTTTTTCTGCTATTTATTCATCTGTTATATTTTTGGAGTCTGGCACAGTGAAATTGTGGTTCCCAATTAACCTGTGATTGTGTGTTTCTGTGGCTAGAAAGATTAAGATTGTTAATAGGAACTTCTGTGGTGTATTAAGGGTATGTTAATATGCACCTGTCAAATTAAAAAAAAAAAAAACCACCCCAAACTACCAAATTTAAAAAAAAAATGTACAATTCACAGAGGAATTTTTAAAATACTGTAAATAAATGCATGGTATTTGCAAGCTGAGTTTCCAAGTATTCTCCAGCAATCTGAGCTAACTTCTGTGACCATCCTTAAGATTGTATTTGTGTCTGCTGTAACAAGAGGAAGTCCTATATTAGTAAACATTGCACTCACAACCCTCTTATGTATCTTTGCTGTTTCCTTTTGAAGGAGGGAGAAAGGGAAAGAATATTGCTCCAATGATAGAGAGATGACAGGTCACTCGGATGGAAATGAACACACTGCCATGAAGGAATTGCCTATCAGGAAGCTTATAGAATCCATATCTGAGGTGTTCAGCAGTGTTTGGATGTTATAAACTTCAAGTACTACTTGAATGCCTTTATCAATGCAGCTGAATAGAGAAAGCAAACTAATGTAGAAATATGCCTTGGTCAAAGAAAGCCTTTACAAATGTTTTGACTTAAATATGTCCAAAATATAATTATAGCATTTTAACCTTTCAACCTTCTGTCAGAAGTCTCTTCTTTCTGCTTTGGACTACTTTTCTATTAGAGTTTTTCAAATTTTACTCTTTTATTATTATTATTATTATTATTAATAGATTGATCATCCTGATATCTTAATAAAACAAAATTTGAATCATATGCACTACTGGACAAGCATGATTAAATTTTTGCGAGCATATGTAAGGTGCAAGAATCTCTGGGGAAATCCTATTCATTTTAGGTTCCACTTGAGAACCTTACAGTGCACTGGAAACAGCTTCAGCCTTAATGGTACTGAAAAAGGTAGAAGCTGGGGAGTGGTGGGAATCACTGATCTGAACCTAATTAAAAAGACTATATAAAAATCCTAGAAAGCCAGATGGCAAAGTCAATTTCTCCATATAATGCTGAGGCATAGATAGAATATGATTAGCTGTTTTCTTTCTACAAGGGTAGAGTAATGATATTAGCAAGGAAACCAAGTGTTTCTTTAGCAATAGTAGATTTTGCATTCATAACTATTTGACACTTGAGTTAAAGATTAATTTAAATCATTTATTTTCTTAAAAGCATCGATGAAAAAGTTTCATCAAATGTCAGTTCAAAATCTACAAGATGGATGTCTTGATGTAAGAGGTTTTTTTCTTTGGCTATTGAAGGTTAGAAATTAAATATAGTGTTTTGAATTTCAAAGCTAAAATCAAAGAGTAGTTGCAGATGCTGGATCAAAATAAGTATTTATTTATGTGTTTCTGAACTTGTTTCTTTGCTAAGTCTCTGCTGAATTGGGAAAAGTTTTTGGGAAATGGATGTTTCCTGTACCTCTGTGCAATGTCTCTGTTTCTTCACCTGAACTGTTTGATTTCTGTAAAAAAATACTTAATAGCTCAATATAAAAAGGTCAAAACATGCAAATAGTTTCATGGTCTCATAGGTGACATGAGCAGGCCAGAGAAATGAAAACTTTAATGAAAACATAAAATTTCTACAAAAAGACTGGCAGCACCTAGCTAAAATGATGTGGCGATTTCATAGTTTTCTTGGGGGACAGAAGGTTCAGATTCAAATCCTATAGGAAGAATGACTAAATGTAGCTCCCACAAAGTGGAATCTATTCTAATCCCATAGCTAGAGTAAAGCAGAAATGACAGTATACCATCACTTCCTGATTGTCTTCCCTTGAATTTAGATATAGGCCTTAAGTTTAAGACTTTGCACTGAGGGTTTAAAGTCAGTTTATTGCTTCATTCAGAGATGTAGAATGAATGCTACTATTGGAAAGGTTATGAGCTGGCATTTAGTTTGGTTTGCGATAAGCAGTATTACAGTAATAAACACAGAATCTATACCATACAACACGATTGTATGTTCTGAAAGTAAATTATTTCCAAACAAGACTGCACTCTAGCTCGTAATATTTTAGGGTATAACTGTATTTCTAGTACTTTTCTATATAATGCCTGGTTTAACATTTAAATAGTTATTAACTTCTGCCTAAGAAAGAAGATTGAGTTTAAGGAAACTCGATAGCTGTGAATCATTTGAAACTTAGTGAATAAGGGAAACGTGTAGACCTTTGAGAACTTAGGTAAAATACCTAAAAATAAATTAGTAAGAATACACTAGCTATTACTAAGGACACAGTAGCTATATGTCTTTAAAGCTAGCAAGCTTGTCTTTGCTGTCTGTCTGCAAGTTGGTCAATTAAAATTCAAATACAAGACATAAAATATGAAGAAAAACACAGATGGACCTTGGAAGGAGAAATACTTGGAAATAAGACTGCTATTTATATATGTATTTATGCATACATAAAGGATTCATAAAGACCTTCTAAAATTGAAGGTTTTTAATTAAAAAAGGATTTTAACTTGTAGAAAGGATAAAAGAAGAACAAGAATCCATGCTATTCTAAAGCAGTGAACATAGTACTGAATTTTATATCAAGTAATGTGGAAATGAGAACCTATTTTATTAAACATCTGCAAGCCTATGTTTTGTTTGTTTTCCAATTCTTTCATAGAATAAGCCTGATGCATTCATGCTGGGCCTTTGTTCCCTGAACATTTGATAAGAGATTGATCTCTTCTCTTGATTATGAAGATACATTTGTAGTGACAGACAAAAACCTGATCTAAATAGTCTGAGAAACTAGCAGGATATTCCAAGAGGAAGATGGGGTCATAAAAATACTTACTATCTTGGTAAAATTATCTGATACTTGAGGCAGTTTTTTTAAAAATGAAAAGCTGTATTTCTGCATCCATTCCTTGGAGAGTCTGAAGACAACCACTGAATTAAAATCATTATACAGAGTTAATGCTGTTGTCAACTGCTGACTAGGTTATATGTGCCATATATGTGAATGTTGTACTTCCTACAAACCCTTGCAGTTTATTTCAGTTCACATGATATCATTTCTTTATGAAACTAATAGTCTATGCGTACCTCCAGTATTTTGCTAAGCTACGTATTTCAAACAACTCCTTCCTTGGTAAATATTCTGCAAATGCTGAGTTTTTTTCCAATTATTTTTCTTGTCTGCAAGCAAAATTAACACTGACAAGCGCAAGATGGGAGCTGAGTTCATGTTAAGCATGGCCTCATTCTGAGTTCAGGTCTTCTAAAGAAACCTAGAGAGATTTTTTCAGAAATTCCTTGGAGTCCCTTCTCTGAAAATCAGACTCTTTTAAAGGATTAGGTATTTACCTAGGTCATTATTCTGCAAATGACATCCATCTGTTGACAAAGCCTATGGGTTTTGAGTGTTATGACATACTAACCATCAAGCCTGAGCACTGCATGTAGTAACATAATGCATTTAAAATCTGTGTCTGAGCATATTATTTGAATTATGCAGCCTAAGTTGCATAGAGTTACTGGGTGGTGTTGGATTAGTTTGTATAGCATTTCATGAAGTGAGAGTAAGGCTAAAATTCTAGGGCTTGAGTTGGGAATTTAAGTTGGAGACGACCAGGATATGCTTTGTCAATTTGTAAATAAGATGGTTTTAAAAAAAAATAAATAAAAAATAAAAAATAAATTACTAATTATGGTGTCCAAATTGTAAGGAATTTTCTATCTTTCCTCGACATCTCCGACTTCTATTTCTTCCTGGAAAGTAGAGTTCTCATGTAATTCTAGGTACTAATGCACTGTATGAGAATTTTGGTGGGTTGCTGGTATATTGATATATATCTATATATATAATCTATACCATAATTCAGGACCATGCTTTTTCACTGCTTACAAGCAGTATAAGACATTCAGCTTTTGGAAGGATAAATCACATAGTTTAATATAATAATAAATAGAAATTAAATAGAAATTAATACAATTTTAGAGCCCAGATGTATAAAAGAGAAACATTTAAATAGCTCTTGGTGATTAGAGAGAACATAAAGAGATTTATTTTTGAATAAATATATACAATAGACTATGCAGAGAATATAATGTTTTTTCACAGATGAGTTTCACATTTCTGGATCTTTAACAACATGGAAGAAAAACGCAGACAGTTTTATGAAACATTTGAGTCTGGTGAAACTGCCTTCACTAATGATCTGCATTTTGTGCCATAGTATTTATATAAAGTGGTGAATTTTGAAACAGTTACCATCTACAAACTTGTGTTGTTCGTGTGCTACCCAGATAAATAGATTTTTTTTTTTTTTGATATGAGTTTCCTAGAGGAATTTCTTGACTAGAGAATATATAATCCTTGAAATGAAGAATTAAGTATAGGGACTAAACTAAGTATAGGGACCGAATTAGCTATTTTGATTGTTAGTACTTCATACATTTCCTGTGTAGTATAAACTCTAAGCAAGCAGATTCAGGGGCCAGTAACCATTAAGATCTTCCTGAAACAGTATTGTTTGCTGATACATACCTTAGTAAGAAACAAAATTTAGCTGGACCTAGAAAAGCGCCAAACTTGCATCAAAGACTTCAGCACTATGGTTCATCTGTTTCTTAGCAGAATCAATCTTATTCTTTTTTTCCCCCCACAACAAATTCAATTAACTTTTACGAACTGTTTACCCACAATTATATTATTCACTAAAGGTACTCAGACAACTTTAATATTAATATTTCAACTTATTTTTGCTAGGAATGTAAAAGACTGCCAGACCATCAATCAGTCAAAGCCCAAGGTAGTCTGTAAGTTTCTATTTCACTTCAAGAGATACCTCGTTAATTACAGCTCATGTTGACCGAAGAATTTTTAGTACAAGCTGCAGTTTATATTTGGATTATCAATTACCTGTGGAAAAGGTGAGGTATTCCATGTAATTTAATAGAAGCATGTTTTTCCACCTAATGGGAACATACTAGGAACAACTTTTATAAGTGTAATACTACCAGATAAATTACAATCTGCTAGTTTAATACAGGAAGAAAGGATTTTTTTTTTTCTGAACAATGTTGCCAGAAGAGTTTCCAGAGGATTTATAGCTCTGACAAAAGAATCTAATTCTCATCTGAGAAACTATGTTAGAGAGGAGGGCTAAGAATAAAACAGGATTATCTTGTAGACAAGAAAATTCTTGAGTGCCCTAAAAAAATTAAAAGGATTGTCAATCCTTCAAGCACTTCCAGAACTGTGCTTAACATGACAGTAAAGATCTAGCCATCAGAACTGAGAAATAGGAACATAAAGCCCATGACAAGCCAGTCAAGACCATGTGAATGTCTACTGCAAGTGGTCCATGGAAAATATAGACAGAAAGACTTGGATGATGAAGAATGTGACTGCCTGGGCTGATCTCTTAGCCCATGTTGTCAATGCTGTCATGAAAGGCCAAAATTCAGTGTAATTTAGCCACCCAGCTCTGCACTGAAATGAATGAGTGTTGAAACGTGCAATAAAGTTCGAGTTGCTGTGCCTACACTGGCAGTCATTTCTGAACTAGGTACTTCAAAGATAGAGAGTTTGGGCATGCATGCTGAAATTGGAATCAGAACAGGTAATAGTGTAAAATAGCATTTCTAGATTGTAGGCTATCTCATGATTTGTCCTCTGAAATATTTGGCCATTCCAGTTGTGCTGTCAGCCCTTCTGCACATAGTTACCTAGCACGTATATGCTCTGCCTTCATCTGAGCTGGGTCAATGTTGTATAGCATTCTCCCTCCCTTCGCTATCAATCAAGTAATATATATCGGTCCCCTCTGGTTGCTCTTGAATTGCTTTAGGCAGATTTTTATATTAAATTTTACTATGATTTCTTACTTCATTTTTTTTCTCTTTGACTTTAATTAAACTTCTAAGCCTTGTGGATTCGGAGATATTTTATTAAAAATAATAAATGGACAATTCTTGTGTATCTGCTTGTAGTCTCTGATAGATTAATCAAGACTAAAGATAGAATATGGATAAATGATAGATGGTAAATCTGAATACCTAAGAATTTATTACATGAATTTCAAATGCCCTTTTTCTGAAATACTCAAATATTCCTTTTTTTGATGAAAATCATAAATGTGTTCAGTAGCGAAAAGAGCATGTAGGTGCTTCATAGGTGCCTTGGTAAGTTAAATGAGTATGAGAAATAAGCTAGCCTTTCTGTAAAATCCAGAGAATTTCAATTTCACCTTAACTCAGAAAAATCTAAAATCTAGCTGTGGCTAGATTTTGTTATGTAAGTGTTCATATGCTTAACTCTGTATACCTGCACTCCCATGATACACAATTAAACCAACCAAAGAGAAGATGATTTTAAATGTAATTGGAATGTAATTGGTAGGCCAGATCCAGATTCAGACTTCTTCCCTTTATTTTATTTATTTATTTATTTATTTTTTATGGGCTTATTCAGCCGAGTAGAAAACTGGATTTTGTAGGATCTGACTGAGGCACCCTATGCATGTGGATAATAGCCTTTATCTAGCAAAGGTTGAGGGAGCTGGGTCTGTTCAGCCTGGAGAAGAGAAGGCTGAGGGGGGACCTGAGCATTGTCTATAAATACCTCAAGGGAGGCAGTGAGGAGGAGGGGGTTGGCCTCTATTCACTAGTGAACAGCGATAGGACTAGAGGAAATGGCTTCAAACTGAAGCATTGGAAGTTCCACAGGAACTTCAGGAAGCATTTCTT
>JAUBOD010000117.1:4579657-4610182 GCA_032353885.1 Nothura maculosa
CGCCTGGATGCAGCCCTGAGCCATGTGCTCTAGGTGACCCTGCGTGTGCAGGGGGATTGGACTAGATGACCTCTAAGATCCCTTCCAACCTTAAGCATTCTATGATTTATTTATTTTTCCTGCATACTAATGAGAATACCTGAGAAGAAAGGAGAGAGCAGGGGAAAAAAATATAAAAATATAGATGGATGATTATAAAGCATGATCATGAGGAAAAGTTAATCATTTAAATCTAACAGTTTGCACAGTGTGAATTAGAGTGCCAAGGCCACACATTGAATGCAGCATATAGCTGAAGCTGTGAATAATTGTCCTTCTAGTGAATAAAGACCTCTGTGAGAAAAGGGGGCATTTACATAACTGAAATTTGAATAAAAGTCTATGTTAAGAATGCCTTTTCTATTACTTTTTTTTTTTTTTTTAACTATGAATGCTTTCATTTGCTTGGTACAATGCATAGTGCGCTTAGACTAGAAGAGGATATGGAATAATCTGGTGACTATTAGACAAAAAACTTGTTTGTGCTAAGGTGAGTCCAAAGAGCATGCACTGCATGAAGTCATTGCCAAACCTATTGCCATCTACCAGTAACAGCAAAAATCATGTTTACTAGACTGTATAGCTGGATTTCACCCAAATATTAGTTTGACTGGCTGGCCTGAATAACATTGAAGGCAGTTGTAAAAGCATGGCACCCATATCAAATGGGTTTCCAGATCAATGAAAGTACATGCCATCACAGTGCAGTTTTCCAGGATGTAAAAAAGGTACAAATAGAGGTTTTAGAGGTTATATCAAGATGCTGCTTGAAGAAAGTATTTATAGGTGTCACTATTAGGCAGCCTGATTTCCTAGCAGAAGTAATTGGTACCAAGATATATTGCTGAAAATTTTTGAAAAACTTGAGAGCTACCTGGTCCAAAAGAATTCTAAGCCTATCTCAACACAATGCATCTGATGGAGCAACTTGTTTTAAAATGCCATACAAAGAATATACAACAAATTTTCATAGACGCGTAAGAATTTTAACACTGTCGTGATGCAGCAGGTAATTAAAATTTGTATGTTTTGTGGTATTTTTCAAAATGGATAAAATTGTACTTTTTAAATGAAATCGAGTGTTAATTTGAAGAGCATTGCACTGGTGTTGCAATTCTTAAATTCTTTTGCCTTGGCTGACTTTTTTGTGCCTTTAATTAAATTTAGATACTACCTTTGGACAAAGAAAGAGAAAAGAAAAATAGTTCTATTTGAGTCTTAGCTAAGCTGCTTCCAATATAAATATCATCTATTGAAAGCATATTGTTTGCTCTTGAACTTTTTAAATAGTTTTTGGGTTTGCATTTTTTTTTTCTGATATCTTTTCAGCTTTTAATGGTGCCATTATAGTTAGTAGTACAAACCCTCAAGAGGTTTTAGAATATACTACCATCTCTTTTATTATATAATAGTGAAGGAAGTAGGAAAAGCGAACTTAAATTGTCCTAGAATAAGGTCATCGTGCTTACCTAAGTTTTCAGTATTTTCAGTAAATCATCAAAACTGGTGGTTCCTCAGGGAATGTTTATTCTAAATGCTCTTTAACAGTTCTTTATATAAGACTGGAAATGCTTTTCATACTAACAAAAATAAGGATTTCTAACTAGGCCTAATAACTCCCCAGAACTCTTACTTTTCAAGCTATAAATCCCTATCATTTAGTGGCTTGTCATGCATAATGTTCAATAAGCTTTCAATACACTGTGTCTTTGGGTACTACCTGACCATCAATAAAATTTGACTCCCTCCAGAATACAGCAACAATCTGGCTGCTTTAACCTGGTGCCCCTGAAAAGTTCTCTTTCCCTTACTATATATGTTATTTGAAAGATTAAGTTGCATTGCTCTGCAAATATTGCTGCTTCTGATGTAGAAATTGTGTTGGCTTGTGCGTTCTCAAAGTAAGAGAATTTGTGGAAAATTTATCTTCCCTGAGAATTAAAGCTTGTGTTTTATTTAACTGTAGGACTATCGGAGTGTTATTTGGCCTGTTTTTAAATCTGAAATTTACTTCATTGCTGCAGCATAACACGAAATTCTGTAAGTTACAGATGGTTACCAAATTGACAATGTGCTTATTGAAGCATATATTTCCAACCCACTGAAACTCTGCTTCCCACGTGCTCAAGAGATTCCTGGAATAACACAAAGCGACAATATGCATGGGTATGCAGGCAAACATATGATGCATACAGCATATGTTATACATTACCTTCATCTGAAGTGAATTGATTGAGAAAAAAAATAAAGCTCTTAGTGAATAATCTTTTTAGTTTGGTCAAAACTTTTTCGCTTCCAATAACATGAGGCTTAAAGATGCACCTCTTCGGATATCTATTTTATATGGAGTGTGCTGAGTTGCTAGACCCATCCCCCGTAAGCCTTTATGTAGCTTTTGCACAGCACTTGTGCTAATAGGCAATATTAGAACAAAGACTTTTCCTCTCTAATCAGAACTATCACCCTTCCATTGTAAATGGAATTCTGTGATTCTAATGTAATGTAATTCTAGATTTCTGACTTTGCTCTGTTGTACTGGCTAGCCCAGAATTGGACACAGTACTCCAGATATGGCCTCGTTTGCCACAGGGGCATCTCACTGGCTTGTGCTCAGCTTGTAGTTCGCTAGCACTCTCAGGTCCTTCACAGGGTTTTTTTCCAGCAGGTCAACCCCTAGCTGTTCTTTCTTTATTTGTTTCCCTCCTCCTTTCCCTTGAGCTAAGGAAGAGAAACCTTACAAATTTGAGCAAATCTTCCCATTGTCCCAAAATACATAAGCCAAATTCCCCGAGTAGTTTCATCTGAAAGCTATTTTTCAGTTTAGAGTAACAGTTATTAGAAAGAGAGATACCACTTTTACTCTCTTGTTGTCTGGAAGTTCAGTAGTAATAGCAGTCATCCAAGATGCAAGAGAGCTAAGTTCAGTTCTCAAGAGGCTAGAGACTCATTCTCCATCAAAATCCTTTGTCCAAATCCCTATTCTGAATCAGATGGAGAGTGCAGGTTTATATGTATCTTCTACTACCCAGCCAAAGAAGCTGAAAGTAATTTGAAATGGATTTTTTCTGAAATCTTATGGCTGGGCAAATATATTTGTGTAAAATATTTATAAAATCCCTGAGCCAGAGAGAGAATATAAGTCACTAACTCGGTGGCTGGAACACTCACCTGGGAAAATAGGGCATGTAGTTATCAGTCTCTTTTCCAAGGCTTAAAGATTTATGTAGGCTGGAATAGCTTTATAAGAGAGGGGGAAAAATAAAAAAATAAAAAATAAAAAAGACATGCATCAACAGCACACCTAGGGCTTTTTTTTCTGAAAATAGTTAATGAGGAGCTCTGGCAGTGTGTAGATGGTGATTTGAACTGAGACTGGCTTTCTACAGCATGGAAAATAACCTGGATAAGCTGTTGGATAGAAAAGAAATACCAGCACTACCACTCTTATGAATCTAGTCCTTTATTTTCTTATAGGTGCCCCAAATGCATATTTCATTCAAATTTTCATAGAATTGAATTGGTTTCTTTTCATTTGTGAGGATTTTCTTTTATTTCATTTTACTCAAAATAACTTTTGGCCTTCAGATTGACTCAGTTGCCCTTTACTTCTTTCAAATAATTTTACTTTTTGAAAAGAAAGACCTCAAGCTCACCTTTTTTTCTTTCATTCCTTTTTTTAATAGTACCACAAAAAAGTTTCAAATTCAGACAAATATTATCAATGTTTGCAAAGAGCCTGTGTTTGTTTCTAGTGTCTTTAAAATATTTTTATAGAGGAAGTAGAGAGTGATGGCTTTGGGTCAGCCTGTAGTGAAGCCTTGAGAACTATGCACCTTTTCCAATGCACGATTTGTACCATCATTAGAAAAATACAGAAAAGGAGAGAAAACAGTGATGGAAAAAGAGTTTCTTAGAAATACGTTCAAAATATTTCTTGATAGCAAATAATTATTGTTAGGAAGAGACATGTGTCAACACAGACATGATATAACTTTAATACTTCATAGTGAAGGACAAGGCAAGCATCCAGTCTCTCTGGAATTACCACTCTTGTGAATCATCTGGCATAAAGTGCTATATGAGCAGCACAGCTGGGCCTTTTGCTCTCAAGAGAATTGAGTGGAATACCCTTGTGCCAGACTCAGCTGGCTTAATGCAGTTCATGCCCAAAGTTGTCTCCCAGTTGCCCACATTTAGTTTTTCTTACTTATTTTGAAACTATCTTGTACTAACTAGAATATGTTCATCATTTTAGATGGATTAATATGTACTTCAAAGTATTTCAAGTATTCAAAGCAGGTCAGTCCCAAAGAAATACATAGATATCTTGAAGCCTACCATCAGGAACACCAGGCTGTTAACTGTACAGAATGTTAATTATTTCAGTACTGTGTTTATCTACAATAACTAGTTCTATTTCAGCACTATAACATAGCATATAACAGATTTTTGTCAGCACATAAGCAGATAGAAATTAGAAGGCTTCCTAAAGAAAAAATCCATATTGAAAAGCCATAAAAAAATCTTCAAATACTCACCTAACTTAAACAGAGGGTGGTGTGGGAGGATGGAAAGAGCTAAGTAGATCTGTTCTACAAGACTCTCACTAGTAAATTTAAGATAGCATATTTATATTATCTCTTTTCATAATTACTTTGGTAAATATGCAATTCTCAAAGTGATAAGTAGTGCCAGTAACAAACAGGCCATAGAAAAGTTTGCAAGGGTTTATTAATCCTGTCGGTTCAGTAACTGAGAGGTGGTGCAGGATATATTTCAGTAGTTGGAGAATTTTGATTTGTGCAATGGTAAAATGAAAAGCATTAGTTGGATGGTTGTAAAACTGTGAAGCTCTGTACTTTCATTCTTCTAATGTTTTAATCTGGATTACAGCAAAATATAACCAAACTTTAAAGTAATTTTTCAAAAATATTGAAAATCATACTATTTTGTTAGACCTTAAGGTGCTGCATTACAGCTACATTAAGTTTTCCAGATTAGAAGTTAAAGATTTAGATGGCGGGGAGTGGGGAAAGAGGGAAGCCCCTGGGAGCACATATGTGACATTCCTGATAATAACTTGTTGGATGAGATGTCTCTTTGAATGGAACTGTGGAATTCCAGGTCAGCTGAAAAATATTGACAACCATTAAATTAAGCTGACAAGCATAGCCTTAAGACCGTGGCAGAATCTTGCATTCTGTATCAAAAAGATCAGCTTCTATAACACTATCATTCTCAAGTTTTGACAATATGTTTGCATACCGAGTAAATAAAGTTAATTAAGGAAAAAAAAATCTTTTCCTAAAACTAAATTTTCTGTATCATCTTCTAAATGTTATCAGTGGGATATCATCTCTCAGCATGAATGGTATTCAAAATCGGTTTTACAGTATAAACAGTATATCAAAACTGCCTTCAGTTTTAAAATGTAGAATATATTTAAAATTATAGTTCACATAGATCTTTGGTTTTGGCAGTAATACTGATTTTTGAGGGTTTATTTTTCCTTTCTCTCTCAAGCATTGAAATCTGATCTTTTATCTTAATGGATCATCCTCATCCTCCTAGGAAAAAATAATTTTGGCTGTCTATTTGCACAGTATATTTATCATGATAGTTTCCAGTAATCCATTGTTAGTGCTGGCCATTAATGCATATTCTTAACTAGGACAAAGAAACAGATTTTTGTCATTATTGAGGCCATTAACACTGAAAAATGCAAATGAATTTGTAATACAGATTGAATTCTTGGTTGAATTTTCAATTTTGAAAATGAAATTGTGTATATAAACTCTTAAACTAAAGGTTAAACTAACAGCATATGTTAGGTTTCGATGAAATTGTGTGGAATAGAGGTAAAGGTTCATCTGATGTTCACTGTGATCTTATTCCGTCTTCTCAGGACTCTGAGATGTGGTTTAGTTGCAAAATGTTTTAGATAATATATTTTTAAAATGAATCTTCAGATGGAGAAGCAAATATGCAACATATCTGTCTGTGTTTATAACATATAATTGAAACTGACCCCAAAATATTTTTCTTCTAAAAGTCTGGTCCAATGGAAATGGAAAAATCTTTGAGCAAATTAGCATGTGTGTTGGGGGGGAATTTTATGTGCTTACTGTTAAAATTTAATTTACTTGGAAATGTCAGTTGGAATTGATAGTGTCAAAACTTTTTATTCCACAAAACCTTATTAAAAGATACATTGAAATCGGGGACGTATACTAGGAAAGCTATTCTGGAAATTCCAGGATATTGTAGGTATTTCTGAAATGTTCATATTGAGGGCATATATTCTCTTTTTTATTTAGCAATTTGAGCATCAGAAACAAATGTAAAAATGTGGAAACTGTTTGTGTGAGAGTATAGAATTATTTCACAGATAGATTCTGTTACATTATAAAACAGTATCTACTATCAGCACAGTGCAACTGAACTGATTGTAGGAGGTGATGGTAGATGAGGCCCCAAATAATGATGTATTAATTCCACATGTTAAAAGTATACAGACTCAATAAAAAAATAAAATTCCCTTTGCTTCTTTGTATGGCTCGTGATGTACTGAATAGTTCTCAAAATACATTACAAAACTAAAAATAAGCTATAAGAGTATTCAGAGATGGGAGCAAATGAAGAAGGCGAATACATAAATAACATTTTTTTCCTGATTATATATATTTACTATTGATTGCAATGAATATTTGCTGCCCATTATTTTCTTATATGAGCATGAATATTTGATTATTGACCAGAAAGCTTTAGCATCCTTATCCCTAAAAAACTGACTCTCTTTTATTAATGGTAACAACAGTGTGGGAGCTAAGAAAACTATCAATCTATGGGCTTTGCAGAGGAAAGGAATTCTTAGGTGTGCGCTTTCAAAGAAATGGATTTTTTTTGTTACTTTCTCTCATATATTGCTCTGAAATTTTGCAAAGAATTTGGTTGAGACACTTTCTAGAGTTTTCTGATAAATCCATGCCTTTTATTTAACTTGATCTTAATCTAAAACCAGCAGAACTGTCATGAAATATGCAATGATAAGCAGTAAGAACCTCTTGCTTTCCCACTTATTAAACATAGAACTTGCCAGCTACTAAATAAGGGAATATATGCAAAAATATCATTTGATATTGTGCCATAGTCAGCATTTGGATGCTTTATTTCATAAAGTTGTGGTTTGTTTCTGTCAATTCCTACCTCTCAGATCACTGGATGTTGATATTGACTTCACCTCACGTCACCTGGTAACTCCTTAATGCTTTGTGTTTTTGTTCTCTATTGACATTTTTATTATCCTCACCAAAAGCAGTCTGTTATTTATGTGTAGAAACTATATTCATAATTTTTCATCCTTTCATTAAAACCTTTTATTGTTTGTGCTTCACTCTCTAAAGTGAAGACCTGGAGCTTATCTTTTATTTATTTTCTCCCGTCGTGTGGTTAAGCTGTGGTAGATTTTGTCCTGCAGACCACTTCTTCACTGTTACCTAAAAAAGCAAAAATGGTAGTAGACTCTTTCCATTTAGCTGATATTTTACATGACAGAAAATGGAGTATTCCGTCAAAGTCATGACTAGATTGATTTGAATCTAGTAAAAATACATCAGATGTGAACTAGACTTTTCAAACTCTCTCAGGACCATTAAAAAAAATTAAATATCTTTACAGTACTGAATTTTCTCAGCATAATATGTATAGTCCTCTGAGAACTTCAGTTTTACAGAACATACCTAGATGTAACCTTTCATTGGAAATTAAATGTGAAATGCCTAGAAATACGTACTTGTCATTTCACTTATTCAAATACAGCCCTGTATCAATATATGTGTTTCCCACATTAAAAAACAAACTTATAGATGAGAATATATGGTTAAACTTTCTGACATTCATTATGGAAATATTTATCTAGTGTATTCATTCCTGAAGAATAATATTGCCAATTTAAAAAACAGAGCTTGGAAGAGACTGCTGGGATGACTTCTTTAGCCTGGTTTCATGATTACTTTATCAGTTTTCATGTAATTTTATTTCATAATGAAACTATTGTATTAAATCTTCAGACTTTCTCTTTCTCTCCTAATTCTTTCCCTTTCTAATATTATATTTTGTAATATTCATACACAACACTATGAAAACTAGTGTCTCTCAAATTCTTATATTGAAGTTAGCTCCATTGTAGGTGTTTATAAGAAAGCTTCCTATAAGTATTTCAGTATAAAACACCTACAGAAGGATATCCCTGCTATAATGGAGAGGTAGGTTTATACTTCGTTGAAAAGCAGCTAAACAAAATGGACAGGCTTTTTTTTTGTTTGTTTGCTAGGTATTTCTATTCATTCTTACTCATTTTCATCAGATATAATGAAAAACCTGTTTCTGTTTACATCTTTTATCTTTGTTCTAAGAAAATTACTTTTATTTGTACATGTGTGTATTTTTGCATTCAGCCCCCTGGTGTGAATGTCACCATTAACAGAGAATCTACAATTTTTAATATATCAAATTCATACAAATGTACTGAAAGCCAGCAGTTAGAGAAGAGAGTTGGTGTTTTTCATGCAGAAAGTCTGTAACAGCAGTGAACTTTAAGGCACCAGAGAATTGGGCACCTAAGAGCATACTGCTATGAACCGATAGTGCTGCAATTGCTGGTTCTAGAAATGGAGAAAAGATTTAAGGTTGATATTAGGAAGAATTTGTACACAGAAAGAGTGGTGAAGCCTTAGAAGAAGCTGCCTAGGGAAGTGGTGGAGGTCCCCATCCCCAGCAGTGTTCAAGAAACGTGTAGAAGAGGAGGCACTTGGAGACATGGTTTAGCAGGCAGGATGTTGAAGGGCTTACGGTTGGACTTGATCTTGAAGATCTTTTCCACTCATAAGGATTGTATAATTCTATAAAGATCAAAACTCTTATTGGGAGAACAGAATCTATAAACAGAAAGCAGGCGTCCTGTGGGTCCACAGCTTGCACTTGTCATTTAGCTGTGTTTGTCTTCTGTGATGCAGTTTCTATCCAAAGCAATCAAAGTATGCATTAGAGTCATTATCACTTCTGTAACTTGCATTGTTCCTAATTTTCAAATCTTCAGAATGATATCTTTTGTTCTATAATAAATTAATTGTACCTTGAATCTTCTTTCATTGGCAGATGGGTTTCTTTGTCTAGCTATAAATATGAAGATGCTGAATTATTTGTGTTCTTGAATATTGCTTGCATGATAATTATGTTTTCTTGGGCGAAATGAATTATCTTCGTCTGATAACCTTATTTCCCTGAAAACTTCCATGAAAACCAGACTGAACTATTCACTTTTCTGCAAACCTCCATGTATATGCAAACACAACCTGCTTTTACTCTGTAGAAACATTTTCTTAAATCATTTCTGTATCCTGTATGCAGGGCACTCTACATTATTTCTACATTAATTCTATATTTTTAATATGTTTAAAAAGGTGAGAGGCTTAGAAATGAGGATGAGGCCTATGACACATATCACAGAATCATAGAATTTTCAAGGTTGGAAGGGACCTCTTAGAGATCATCTAGTCCAACCTTCCCACTCAGGCACACCTAAAGCATGTGACATAGGGTGATGTCCAGGTGGGTTTTGAGAGGAGAAGGAGACTCCACAACTTCCCTGGGCAGCCTGTTCCACTGCTCTGTCAGACTCACAATAAAGAAGTTCCCCCTCACCTGCAGATGGAACCTCCTGTGCTTCAGCTTACACCCATTTGCCCTTGTCCTATCACTGGCCATGACTGAAAAAACCTTGGCCCCCTCTTCCTTACAATCTCCCTTCATGTATTTAGACATGTTAAGAAGATCCCCTCTCAGCCTTCTCTTCTCCAAGCTGGACAGGCCCAACTCACGCAGTCCCTCCCTGTACGAGAGATGCTCCAGTCCGTTAATCATCTTTGTTGCCCTCTGCTGGACCCACTCTAGGAGCTCCACGTCCCTCTTACACTGGGGAGCCCAGAACTGCACACAGTGCTCTAGGTGCGGCCTCACCAGAGCTGAGTAGAGGGGCAGAAGCACCTCTCTCGACCTGCTGGCAACACTCCTCCTGATGCAGGCCAGGATCCCACTGACCTTCTTGGCCATGTGGGCACACTTGGTGTCAACCAGGACTCCCAGGTCCCTCTCTGCAGAGCTGCTTTCCAGCAGTTTGGCTCCTAATCTCTACTGCTGCCTGGGATTGCTCATCCCCAGGTGCAGGACCCTGCCGTTTTCATTGTTGGACCTCATGAGGTTCCTCTCTGTCTAACTCTCCAGCCTGTCCAGGTCCCTCTGGATGCCAGCACAGCCCTCCGGAGTGTTGGCCGCTCCCCCCAGCCTGGTGCCGTATGCAAACTTGCTCAGGATGCACTCCGTGCCCTCGTCCAGGTCATTGATGAACAGTTTGAACAGCACTGGGCCCAATACTGACCCCTGGGGAACACCAATGGCCACAGGCCTCCAATTGGACTCGGCCCTATTTATGACCACCTTCTGAGCTCTGCCATCCAGCCAGCCCTCGATCCACCGCACCGTGTACTTGTCTAGTCCACTCTCCTGGAGCTTTCGAATGAGGATAGTATGGAAGACTTTGTCAAAAGCCTTCTTTAAGTCAAGGTAGACAACATCCATGGCTCTCCCCTCGTCCAGCCAGCTAGTCATCCCATCATAGAAGGCTATGAGGTTTGTCAAACATGACTTCCCCTTGGTGAATCCATGCTGACTGCTCCTCAACATCTTCTTCTCCTTCATATGCCTGCCTATCCAAAATAATCAATAACTTTTCTTGGGTTGTTTGTTTGTTTGTATTTGTTTTGCAGTGAATAGGTTGCCTCAATTCTCCATCAATTTTGCACACAGAATCTTGCGAAAAGGAAACATCTGATGTGCAAAGAAAAAAATTTATTATTAGTGCTATGACTTCAATTAGGCTAATGAAAGAAATATTGGTAGTTAAGTGGTAGTAATACTAATAACTGTAGTTGAAATTACAGTCAGTTAAAATGAACATTCACAAGTGTTGTAGTAACCACCACTTTATCTGTTAGTTCACTTTCCATGAAGGTCATAAGGACTGTGACTTCACCCTGGGAGAAGGCACAGTGCATTAAAAGGTATAAGCATCCTTTGCCAGAATGACTATGGTGTTAAAGTTGATGGTTTCTTCCTTAACGCTATAGGTTCTGCTTGGAATAATATGTAGGTGTCTACCAACCTGTCCTATACCTTGTTCTTCATTGGTCTGAAAAGCTATGTTATAAGTAAGTTTACTTGCTTTACATATATTAGACACTTATTATTTGTTATGGCTAAATCAGTTTCGGCCTACTTGCATTTTCTCTGATGATCAATTGATCTCTGATGATCAATTACTGACCTCTAGCATGTATAGCTATGAGGTCTGCGATATCATCCTGTGATTGCATTTTCAAGACTCTTGTTGTCTTGAATATGTATATATGTAACAATCATTAAGCTACATAGCAATATAAAAATAAGTAGAAGAGGAAGCAAAGTAGCTGAAAGTCTCCTGATCTTTCTGTAGTTATTCTGCTACAACAAAGCAAACTGGAACAGGTAAGAACTGAAAAGGAAGGGGTAATGTATTTATTATCAATAATTCTACTTGGTCTTTGGAAGTGCAGTTTGTAGAATTTGAAATAATTCTGAGGTCAAATGAAACCTAACAATAGGTCAGCTTGGGGGGGAAATATTTTAAGCCCACAGTCTCTGGAATCTGTAGAATATTTAAAAAGAGAAGGATGTGCTGTTGGCATAGCAACACTGCTTAACCTATATTTGTCAAAACCACTGTAATTATTTAGCCAAAGACAAAGGTCACAGGAAGAATGTTATAAGAAGCAAAAATGTTCCATTTTCTCAGCTTGAAGGCCAGAGGTTTCTGGATAAATCAAGAAGTGCAATTTGATGAGAGGAACTCATTCCTCCTTACCTCAGTGTCAGCGAAGTCTTGTAGAAGTATATATTAGTTTTTATGTTCTGCATGGTAATTGCAGATTTTGTTTGTTTGTTTCTCTGCTCATATGATTAAATATTTGGGCATCAAAAAAGACACTTTTTTGAGTGTTCTAAGATTATTCATATAGAATTTTGCACGTAGGCTATATATTCATCTTTTTGAATAAATGGTTTGTAAATGAAAGGCATTAGAAATTTCAAATACATTTAATTTTCATTTCTACTTTTTCTTGTATTTATTTTATGCTTCTATTGATCTGTAGCACTAATGCGCTGATACACAGAATTTATATTCTCAGACTGATCGTGCTAAGTTGACTTTAACCTGAATGTGGATGAGAGGAATGATTCTTTGAGCTGAAGAAACAGGCATATGCAAAGTAAAGATCTTTCCAAGGAGAAAGTCTGAGAAAATGTTTCTTTTAGATTATAGATTTTATTTTATGTCTATCTTTGAAGTATCAATAAAGATAAGGCCCAGAGGGACCATAGTGCTACAAAGGAATACAATATTCAATTAGTATAAACAGGCCTAACTCCTTCAATTTCCATGGACTTACACTACTTGATAGTGTCTATGTGTGTAGCTTCTGCTTGGGGGAGAGAATATCATTTTTGACAGCAGCCTTTGAGTTAAATAATACAGTAAGCTATCTAAGTAGCATCTTCAAAATTAAAATGTATGGGTGTCCTTACTGTGGCACAGAAATAGAATCACAAGACTCTGTGTTCATACCTTGCTGAGAATATTAACTGAGAATCAAAAATTAAAACAATCAAAAGCAAAGCAAAATGATTAAAGGAATGGATGTAGCAATAGCAAAGTTTACTATTCAGAAATGATCTTAATCATTTCCCAGAAATGCTGTAAAATGAAATTTCTTTTATAATTGATTCATGGAGATATCTTTTAGTGTTTAGTGACAATATTTTACTTTATATGGAATTTGCTGAAAATAAACTAGCGCTGAATTTTAGTTGTATGTGTTGTATGTGTGTATGTGTTTAGTTGTATGTGTTGTCTGGTCAGATTTTCCTCTTTGAGTACTGCAGGTATAATCTGTGAAATCTGCAAGTAACGGTTGCTGTTTGAAGGGAGCTTTTTGAAAGACAGCTCTTTCATATACTCTGCAGTTCTGTTATATAAGGGATAGTACCTTTAAAAATACATTTTTTTTCTATTTTTTTATTGATACTATTCTATGATGTCCTGCCTGAACTCTGTGGAAGGACTTTATTCCTACAGAAAAATCAAAGAAGGCTTTGAAAAGATAATGAAACAAGTGGGGGAAAAATATGTTGGCAAAAAAGAAAGTCTTATGTTAAAACTATCAGGTCAAAAGCAATAAAACTGACCATGTAGTGCATTTCTTAGTGCAATTCCTAGAATTGATGGAGGCTTCTTAGTTTTTATTTTCTCTATTGTTCTTAAAATGTTTTGCTGTTTTTAATTTTGTTGGCTGTCATAGTTGATATGTGGCATATTACTAGTGATATAAAAAAATATTTTCCCAATGGAATAATTATCTTGAAGCCATTTAAGACCAAGGCTGAAGGCATGTTCTTTACTGAATGATTCCAGATATCCTACAAGAATATCTCAAAATTAGGTCCTGACTGACCTTTGGCTGGACTAGTATTTTTTAATGGATACACATACAACTTTTTTTTTCTAAAGGATGATACTTTATAAAAGAAAAGAAACATTTTTTTTTTAGCAGAAGTTTATTTTACCAACTACTGATATATCAAGTTATCAAGACATTAGGAGGGCTAGAAAAGGAAAAATAGGTATGGCATAGAAAACAATTATCCAATAAGCTGGAGTCCGTCTCGTATCTTAACTTTGACCTTTCAGTATGAAACTTTTGTTAAGGTTTTCTATATGAAAAAATAATCTTCACATCCCAGCTTCTAGTAGACTGCACATATGATTCTAGTGCTTTAAAAACATGTTTTCTTTTTAACAGACAGATGAAATTACTGCAAAGTATTTGCATTTTTTCCAATTATGCCATTCCCTTTATACCTGCTCTTACTAGTCTCACAATAGCACTTCTAAACAGTGTAGCGTGGGGTATGTGTGATATTGTATAATAATTGCACTCCCACACAAATAATTTTAGGGTGTGCAGAACTTGTTTTCTTTATAATTTCTTGTGAATCAACATTGTAATCGGTTTTGTATGAGAGGCAGAAGTAGACCTGCTTATTGTACTGCTTGTTAAGTTTATACAGTGGTTTACTTTAACAAAAATGTGTCAAATGTAATTTAATGCAATGGTAGAATTTGACTTTGAGATCATCGCTGAATATTTACTTTCTTATCAGTAAGATTCTTCTGGCAGAAAAAGAAATTGGGACAAGCTTTGTGGACAGTTCATATTTGGGGATATTATTTCGGACTGATACCTCCAAACATTATTCATTTCCTTTACCTGAATTCACTTTTGAAAGAAACTGGAGAATAAAATACATGATATGTATCTTCTGATCTCTCCTTTTACAGAAAAACTGTAAAATGTTTAGTCAGTTCCCTTTGGATGAGGTATGTCTTCTGATAAAATTTTTCATTCATAGATATCTTGTACAATCATTACATCTATTTTGTTGATGCAGGATACTTCTTAAGTGTGTATTAACACAAGATTTCTGTAAGACATTGCATATTTTGCTGTTTTTAATCACTAATAATACAATTAATTACTATTAAAGAACATTATTTCTTTATGGCACATGGTCTTAGTATCAAATACATTATTTTTCTTTGTTTTTCAGGAAGACTTTTTGAAAAAAAAACAAGACCTAGCATGGTGAAACTACCATTTGCTCCCAGCAAGAGGTGCCAGGTCAATGGTCTCTTTTCATGTGCTATTAGCAAAAATAGACCTTCTCTAAGGCCTTCTCTAAATGACTCCTTTAAGCCAGATCTGAAAGGGAGGGAAAAAAATGAAAAAATCATGTTTCAGCAGCTCTAATCTTCAGATGCTAAGTCATGCTTCTGTAGTCGCATCTTAATCAGATCAAGTTTCAGATGCAACCAACTCTGTTGACTGAGGTGTCCATGTACCAAAGTTAGGTCATCTTCCTTTAGAAAGAATCAATTCTAGTTTTAGTATTTACATGAGCAATATTTCTATATTAATGACAATCATTCTCTCCTTTTTACATTTTTCTGTTTAGATTTTTCCAGATGCCAATCACAAACAGCATCTCTTGTGGAAGCTGCATTTGGTCAGCTCTTAAGAAATGTCAATTTTCTTGCCACTGTGTAAGTTAGTCCCCTATCTCCTGTTGATTTCTTGCTCCATGCTTATTTCATACCCTCTGATCTGTCATAGCAGCTGCTATAATTTGATGCTTCCCTCATCAGTCCTCACAATAAATTACTTGTGTTTAGTTTTTTTCTCTACCTATCAAGATTTTTTTTTAAGAAAAGGTTTTTTTTATTATCAGAGAAAAAAATTTTGTTTGCTTGACTGAACTGGAATCGTAGAGGAACATGGCTACATTACAGTGTCAAATGCAAAACCTTTAATGGAGAGAAATTGTCTCAACTAATCTAGTTGTCAGTAGGGAGGTTAAGTAGAAAACTACATAAAACTTAGTGAGGAGCTGAAAGATATTGCCCTTCTCCAAAAGAATAAAATAATACAGTATTGAATAATGGTTATAATTCTAGTTTTAAATTAGAAATTCAATTTGTTAAATTGAGCTCCCTGTGCTGTTTCTTACTACTGTCTGAATTCATCTGGGTAACATTGAAATTTGCAAGATTGAAATATGAAGAATTTTCTTAAAGCTAGATGGAAATATGTCTAGTGATGTACATAAGATATATTGCTTTTATTAATATGCACCAAATTTTTAATTAGCTTTTATGCTTAAAGATATGTTAAATACAGATGCCAAGAGCATTATATCCAAAATTAGTATTACTTATTGCAGGACCTGAGATATGGAATTGTTAAGCTAACTGAATATAGAATAATCTCTATGATTAAACTAACATAGGTCGGCAAAAACAAAATTGGTAGAATGAAAGATACTGTGTCCTTCTCTGGAAATCTTCAAAACCTTCTTGAATGCAGCCCTGTGCCACATACTCTGGGTGCCCTTGCTGGAGCAGGGAATTTGGACCAGATGATCTCTAGAGTTCCCTCCAGCCTCCACCATTCTATGATTCTGTGGCCGTACTGAAAAGCAGTAGCAGTGAAGAGCTGCATCTTTATTTAGCTTATGAAAAACTGGGCAAAATGTCAGTTTCATAACTCGTCTTCAGTGAACAAGATGCCTCCTCAGACAATATCTAAATACAATACCTTATCTTATTTTGAAATAATCTTTTAAAGAAAAAAGCTGCAGGACTACGTTCACTGATATTCCCTCTAAATACTCTCCAAACATCCAATCATTAGTCATTCTCAGATCTATCCAGAGCTAAAACTAGTCTTTTGTAAATTTTTGTAAAGGATTTTCTTTATTTATATATAAATATATATACACACAAAAATTTCCTGCATGTGTAACCCATAACTCTTAACAAGATGGAAATGTCATAGCCCATATGATGTTAAAAAAAGCACTCAGTGACAGTCTGCTCATTTATACTTCCAAAGAATCTGGTCTATTCTGTGCAGCTAAAATTGCATTAGGAACTGTGACGTCTTATTGTTCAATGGTTAAACAGTGAAAAAGCTAGATGATTTTTTTTTCTTTTTTTTAGATATTGATGAGAGCCTATTTATGCTCTCATCAAACATTCAAAATGTGTTTTCTCCAAAGGCATTGTAATTATTGTATATACCCTTTCTTAATAGCCTAAAAGTGACCTGAAAGGGAAGATTAAGATTTACACAATAATCCTTGAAGAACAGATGAAAAAGTCTTAGAAAGGAATTTTTGGGTAATATATGATATGTCTGTAATGCCCAGTACAGGCAATTGCAAGCAAGCTCTGTCACTAAAATAAATAAATAAACTGGAGTCTTAGTAAAAGAATATTGATTTTCTTTTGGCATAAGAACATTCAGAGTAAGTTTTTTTTCTCATCTACTCAAAAGTGATATGTAAGCAGACCATTACAACAAAAAGCTGTGTCACACGAGTTTAATAACCATGATGTACTTGGACCATGTTAATCAGTGTGACTATAAAGTCTTGCTCTAGACTGCGTAAATGCCTGTATCTCACACCTTTAATCTCCTGAGAATTGTGGCAAATGCCAGGTTGAACTTCACTTACCTTTTAGGAGGGCTTGCCAGCTTCTTGCCAACCTTTCTCTAGACTTGCCCACAGCTTGCAAGTTCCCTGAGTGAAGAGATTCCGCAGGGAATCTTGGAAGGGGCACACGCACTGCAGGAGAAAAAGGCTTCATTGATGAGATTCTTTTTCAAGTTGTAATGAAATTCAAGGTGATCAGTCAAAATGCTGCAGTTCAGGAGTCCCATTTTGCTTAAAGCAGATGTGTGTAAATGAGAGTAAACGAGCTAGAAGGTTTTATACTGTATCTTCATGTACTTAACTACAACTTGCTTGGGAAACGTTTATGGATAGTGCCTTTGCTCCCTGATGTGAAGTAAACTCTGCTTCACTCTGCTCGCATGGCAGAAAGCTGTCCTCCTAGCATCTATAATACATGTTTCCTTTTCAGCGACATCCCCATTGCTCCTTGTTTTATTGCTAATATCCAGTGCTTGGTTTTATCTCTCATGTAAGTTATTAGCCTTTAGATATTGGAAATGTTAGCATGCTGTTGCTGTAGGCAAATGTATTTCTTTTAATCTTGATACTAATTTCCTGGTTAAGTATTTAAAATATATTTGAATAACTAACTTTGTACAAGTCATGTTAATTATATCAGTTTAGTAGAACATCTGGATATTTCAGTGATTTCGAATTCTACATTTGGGTCATATTTTTTTCTCTTTTTTGAATTTAATTATTTTATCTCTAGAAAACAGTTAATATATTTCCTTTCATGATCAGTAATAATTAGAATCCAATTATTAAGAACTTTAAAGAAAATCCAATGAGTATTTTGACATGCAGAACTGAGCTAGACACTTGGGAGTTAGTTTACCAATGCCATCTAATGCTTTTTAGGAAACATTCAAGGTAGTCAAACTTTGAGTAGAGCATTAATTTCTACACTGGCATTAAAATGAAAAATAAATTAAGATGTAGAGACTTTAATTATATGTGAAACAGCAATAGTAATGATATTTAGATGTTATAGTAACATGTGGCAAGAGTGCATGGAAGAAAATGAACAGATTCTGAGGTTATTGTACAAAGTACGTGGACTTCAGGCACATTGATACTGTCTAAGAGGTCTGATGTTGTAGAAGGAAGGTTATAAAAGAAGCAGTCACAAACTCAAGTTAGTGCTAGTAAGCCACTAACTTGAAGAAGTATGAAATTGATTAGCAGTTATACCCAATTTTGTTTTTTCGATTGTAAAGACAAGAAAGGTCCACACATAGAAAATATTCAAGCTATTTATAGAATAAGCTGGGAGGACATAAATTGCTTAGCTATATATTAGAATATTACCACCATGTAATAAAAGAATAAAATTGGAGGAGGATGGAGAGAAAACAAAACGTTAAATTATGTTAAATAAGTTTGTGAAGGATAAACATGCTTATTTCATTCATTCCTTAAGTGAATGTTATAGATACATCCTTTCAATATGGATGTATCTATAACAATTGCAGAGCCATGAGCATAGATTTCTTTGGTTTTATCCTAATGAATGCCTCCTGTTGTCCATTTTTACCTGAACAGCTAGATAAATGTTGGATTTTTACTTATTCTAAAGTGAAAGGAGAAACAACTGGAATCGTGTATCATATATTGGCATCAAACTTCTATCTTTGTGGGATTTTTAATATATATATCTTTTTATGTGTGTATATATATATATATATATATATATATATATACATATTTTAAGAAGTATTTGTGGAGTACTTCATTTTAGAATGGACAGAGAAGAACAATGAAAGCGAGATAGTAAGCAATCTGAGGACAATTCCCTTGCTCAAAGGCTCCATGTTTTCCTTCTTAGCATTCTAATCCAAACCCTCTTTCTTTAGACTTTTCCTTGTGTCACATCTAGATGACTGTACAAGCTGTGATGAAGGTTCCTTTTTTTACTTTTATGGTCCTCTCTGTTTTCCTTCTAAGTCTCTCAAAGGCATCTTTTAAGTTAGAACATCATTATATTCTCCTGTGAATCATTTCTATACCACACCTCTCCTTGCTTTTTTTATATTTTCTTTTTTTTCTTTTTTTTTTTTTGCTCGGTGTTTGATTTGGCAAAGAAGAATGTGCTGTTTGTAATCACATATTTTATTCAGCCACTTAAGAGCATGTTTAAGTTCTATTAATATCAATGATTAATTATCACTGACTCTGATTAGCTTAAGAGAGTAGGAGGTTATGCTGTTTTTCTTGTTGGCGGTATGCAAGTGCTGAACAAGGACAAGGACAAGGAGCACCTAACCCAACCAACCAAGCTAGATCTGAAACCAGAAGTTGTTAAAAGTATTGAGTGCAGCGCTGCAGTAAAGCACAAGATATCATCTGAATATTAAGTGTGGCACTGTTGGGTTTGGATCTGGGATGACTTGTCTACATACTTGCCCTTTGTGGTGCACGTATTTTGGCACTCTTAGAACTTCTCCAAAAAGGTGTAAGGCATCTTTATATAGCTCATGATTGTGTAGAAAAATATATTCTCTTTGAGAATGAAATTTGCATGACATTTCTAGTGTGAGCTCCTCTAGATTCAGAACACTTTAAAGATCGAACTGTGGCAAAAAGTCACATTTTATGCCAATGTGTTTCATCTGTTAAAAATAAGGACTAAGTAGTTTGATACCATATACATTCTTGCATAAAGTGTATGTAAAACAAATGCTTTCATCTTATCCAGGACGTTCCTGAAAGAAAGGGACTTCAGCTTACATCACTGTTCACAGAAGCTTGTTTGATGTCTTGCAGACATTCACTAACTTAGGTTTAGGTCAAAGAAAATCAAGCTGGTTTTAATCAAAGACGTTTGTCTATTTTCTCATTGGTTCCATTGATATTAACATGCTTTTAGATGATCAGAAGACCATTTGAAGAAGGAAATATAAGTGCTATTGTATTTATGCCTTGGCACCAAGGACATCAGAAAGGATGGAGTGAATTACGTTTTTGAGAGAGATGATGACATTTTATTTTGCTTTTTTTATTTTATCTCGTATTGTTTTTTGATAATAGAGATTTTCTTGAATTTATTTTTTGCTCTGCTTGGGTATGACTGAACTCTTTCCTATTTTTAAGGCTGACCTGAAAAATGAGAAGTGTTTTCTACTGTACAAGTTTGTAGGTGATTATAGGACTATATGCTGAAGTGTTTTCTTTACAGTATTGTTTCACATTTTTAAGAAAAATTACAAACAACTCCAAATTTCCATGGAAATTCTATGGGTCTTTACTTTTTCTTCTGATTCATATTAACCTTTGTGATTTTGGCTCTATTTTGTAAATGGTACAGTCACATCACAGCCTATGATTGTAATGGATGATGATTTTGAGTTGTGATCTGTGCTGCCCATTGCGAGCCTGTATTACATCTACTCTGAGCCAGATAACCAGTTTCACTTGGCCTCTGCCTTCACAGTCATCCCTGGAACTACCTACTATGATTCTACTTTCCTTCTCTTGACTGCAAAACTCCTTCCTCCCAGCAAAGTGTTGGAGTATACATGAGCTGAGCTCCATCCTCAAACTCGTAGTAGTATCAGCAGCAGTGTACGGGTCTTAGGTTGGGAGTAGCTGAAAGATGGATTTTCACTAGAGTTCATACCAAAAAAAAAAAGAGATCGAAAAAAGCAAAAATTGACTTTGTTTTGTTTTCCTTTCTTCATCTTGTGATGAAGTGCCCAGAGGCCAGTGGCATTTCCCTAAAGCAAGGGATCAGAAGGAACGACAGAGAGCTAGACTGATCAACAGACCTTCAAACACATGCAGCCCTTTTTTAAGAAAAGTTTAATAGTATCCTGGTCACACGTGGCATGGTGACAAGCAACCCCCGAAGCCATGCAAGATGAATAAACTTCAGAGGTCATTGTGGTGAACTTACTCCATGGCATGAATCCAATACAGGTTCAAACTAAATAACATGTTGCTAAAGACAACTTTGTAAGAGTAGTAGCATTGCTAAAGATGGCATTGTAAGCATCGTATTAGGCAGTATCTGGGAAAAAAATAAAAGGGGGATGTATCATTAGCTTAGACACGTCAAGTTGTTGCTCTAACCAGTAAATTCACCAATATGTTAGAGGACCAAATGGATCATTTGATGACATCTACTAGGTCATAGGGAAGCTCTAAATATGAGGCAGATTAAAGCTTTAAAAATGAATGAGGCAAGATAAGTAGGGAGATCTGTTTTATTAGATCGTCTGATACAGATTCTTTTGTTTTTTAAAAAAGCTTTTTTGTGGTTCTCTTTTTCTATTCTGAAAAAGTAGATATTTATAACAAGTATATTAATTCGGCTAGGTAGCAGTTTTGTCTGAAATAAATTATTTTTCGCTTTTTTAAAAAATAGTGCAGGTGGTTACTTTTCTAATTCCATGGGTTTGGTTATAATTTTTTTTAGATAAACAGCTTGAATGCAATGCAATGCAAATGATTATCTGTATATCTAGACTACTTTGAGGATTTCTTTCTTCAGCTGTGAAATACAGCAGACATACGTTTGTTGGCTGACCAAAACTCCACCATTACAATTTCTCGGACTAATAACTTTGCCTCTAAACTGAACTTTGACCATTTATGTTCATTGATGCACTGATTTCTGGCTTACTGCCCAGGTTAAGCTGCACTCTATAATCCTGAGAAGTTTTTGTTTCCTTTATTTTTTTTTCCTTATTTGCCCCTCAAAGCAAACTGTCCAGGTATTACAAAACTAGTAAGCGTGAAATCTATAGAAAACTAGTAAGCATGGAATTTATCAGAAAGAAAAGAAAAAGAAACTTACTATATAGAATAGAAAATTTTTACCAAAAATGAAGAGGAATATATAAGTACATGTAAGGAAAATATTTAATTTTAGCATAAATTATATTTAAGTATGAATTTAGATATGAATATGACCATGACATTAATAAAAGTGACTTTTTGAAGTAGAGACTCTTTTTCAGATACTATACGTGTGTAGATAACTGAACAGATGGAGAACTGTACTGTTGTTGTTTGACAGGAATATGGATACACTAATATTAATTAGAAGCAGATGTTAGTCTGTATCTTGCCATATTCTGCCTTTGATAGCCATGGAACAGTTCAGAATATGGTGTCATACTCTTGCAAAGCTTTTTTGCTTACAGTATTCTTTATTTTTTAAAGATCAAGTCACTTTTGGTAAAATACATTTGAAACCAACTAGCCATATCTTCAAACTAATTTAAAGTCAGAGACTCCCTTTTCATTAATTTTCATGAGACAGCCAAAGTGAATAAATTATTTTGGGTTGGGATTTAGGCTTCTAAGTAACTTGTTACTTAGTCAAACTTTTAATTAAGTAAACTCTTCTCTTTATAATTCATACTGAATAATTTCCTGCAAGAGTATTTCACAGGTGGAAATATATGGATTGGTGATTTATTGTACAAGAGGAAAAAAAAAAGAAAGAATGAGTAAAGAGGTTTTAATTTATTGTTTTTTAATTTCACTGGAGGAGACTTTTATTTTTGTTCTGTTTCCAACTTTTCTTAAAAGTACAATTTTATGAACCATTGACATATAAGCTGTCACTCTCCTAAACTATAAAATTCTTTTTAAGAATTGCAGGATATTCTAAATGGGATATAAAACTACTCCAGCACAGACTTTATGACTTTTATTAAAATGACAAAAAGTACAATTTTAGTAAAAATATCACTAATATTAAAAAAAGTCCAGAAGGAAAAACCTCTGAGAATATAAAAACCTGGAGTAAGTCTACTAAACTCCTGGAAAAAAATACTATTTTTTTCTTTTCTTTTAAAAAAGGGTTATATATCTAACTTTCACATGTGCATAAAGTTTGTATGTAGAATAAGTTGTAATGGAAGCATTTTAGGAATTATTCAGGATAGAGGAAAACGGAAAAGAGTAAAGGAAAAAGGAGAAATGTAAAAGAAAATAGATGCAGGACATGAGTGTTGTTCCACTGCTTTGTAAACAGTCATATGTCTTGAGTCCTTTAACTCTGTTATTTCTTCCTGACCTCCTTCATGGTAGAGGATATTTTCTTGCATTAAGTTAAAAATGAAAAAGGAAATAATGTCAGGCATCCCATTTGCTATTTTAGCAACTCTTGTCAGCTAAATATAAAGCCTTCTGATCCACAGACAACTTGGAATGTACTGGTCCTTATCTCTTATTTAAAGTAAAGATAATTTTGATTCTATAGGATATATTGTCTTAACTAAAATACAAGTACAATAAATGTTCAGGATACAGCTAATTTTATAACATGATTAATTCTCTCCACTTAATCTGTCATTTTCCAAATAGTTACATTCTTAAAATATATAGGATCCAATTTTGCACATTTTTTTCTTTAGTCATCCATATGTAGTGAGGTAACATGACTATTTGCAGACCTAGAAACTAATCAGTGCCTGGGGAAGTATTACTTAATGCAAAGATCATATTTCTCCCTATTTTTATTGTGAGCTGTATTTCTGATAGATATTTTCTTTTAATTATAAAATGTATTTACTTCAAGGTGTATAGACATCTGTCTGTAATGCCAGTAAACAATTAGAGTTCCAAAAGTACTTGACACAAATTTCCATGGAATGACTTTGTGATACCTGAAGTATATCATTTTGAGGACAGTCTTCCCAAATAGAACAAAAATTGTCATTGACAGGGAAAGCACAAGTATATTTCTGTTAATTTTATATACTTTTATTTTCTTAAGGCTGTGGAGTGATATTCTAAGTGGCTAGCATTATGTTATTTCACTTATAGAAAGAAATGTAAAGGTTCGTTCCTCTTTTTTTTAATCTCCCTACCTAATTCTCTATTGTAAGTATAGCACTTAATCCTGCTATATATATATATATATTTTAAAAAGTGCTACATACTAGATCTGTGTTTTTTAAAATATCTGCCAATTCTTTATGTAATCTCCTACTGGGAATAAAGGTAGTTTAAACTGCCTCCAGTTTTTATCACTTTGTAAATGTCAAATTTTAAAGTGTATACAGAATTTTATACAGAGAAATGAAAGATTTTAGTTGTGTTATACAGGAATTCTTGCATATTTCATTCTTTTTTGACCTCTGCTTAAAATTTCTCTATATTTCATTTTTTTTCTCCTTCCATCTTTAGCCATCACTTCTACTTCTTGACTAAAAAATGTGAATATATGCTATGTTTTGCAGTATACATAGCTGAACCAAATTTAATAGAGTCATAATTCTATGATTATGATTCAGGATAGTTCAGGCTTGGAGGAATGCCCCCAGCTACTGCTTGAAGAGGGACCAGATATGAGATAAAACCTGGTTACTGATTGGCTTTGCCCCACTGTGTTGTAGAAAACTCCTAGGATGGGTTTGCACAGGCTCTTTATATCCTTCCCTGTATCACTCAGGACCTGTTTTATTTCAGTGGTCTGGTGCTTGGTGACAATGTGTACTCAGAAAGTGTCCTAAAACCATAATTTGTGACTTTGTCCTGTCATGTTGAAAATATATATTTGCATTACCAGCCCACTAATGAATTCTGTATATCTAGTTTATACTGTGGTCGCTCACTTTGAAAGTCACTCACTTTGGAACCAGTACATTCTAAGCATGTAGTGCAGTGTTCATGATGAAAAATTACTATAAAAAAGGTCATTATATCATGTGGAAATCATTATTTTAGTAATAGTAAGATTTAATTTAATTGTGTTGACTCTGTAATTGCAAAGCTGCCTGGAGCCTTGTAAAACTGAGTTGAAATAAATTTAGATTTTTTACTAAATTTGGTAGTGGAAAACCAGGCAAGTAGGACATTATTTTGACAAAGAAATACTAAATAAAGCATTGAACTGTATCAATTAAAAGACTATATAACCATTTTAGTTTACAATATTGCACAGTAATGAAAATGGAATAAGCTTTTGTTATAAAATTATTCTTCAGATTCTCTCCCTGTACAAATACGAGGATAAGTAGCAGCTACACTGAATGTCCTTTTTGTTTGGTTGGTTGGTTTTGTTGTTGTTGATGTGTTTGTTACTGCAAAGTGAGATCATTGACATGTTACAGAAGTAAGACTCTGCTTTCATAGGAAGATGGCACTTCCCCTTCTTAGATGAATTTAAAAACAAAATTAATCTACTACATTTTTTACTTGCTTTATCTATTATATACTTTATATACCATTTACTGTTAATTTACTGATAATTGTACAGACATTTTTTATAGTGAAGTAGAGCATAACTCAAATGTGCAGACACTGTAAATGGTTGATGCAATGTATAACCTATAATATAATGAGCTAATGGATTCAAATTAATCACTGAATTAGCCAGAGCATGAGACAAAGGTGTTGGGAGGAAGGAAGAGTAGTGAGCACTGTCATAGACTGCACAACTTTCTTAAGGGCATTTAGAAATTAGTTGTTTTCATTGAACTTCTCACAGAATATTAGAGGAGGCTTGTTAAAATAGGAACTTTAAGGTCTGCTTTTGGTACACAATCACCAAAGACCACAGTATCTCATGAAAGAGAATTATGAGCCAGTTATTGAAAATACAAATCAGTCTATTGATATTTGGGGATTAAGTAAGATAATTTCTACTTATTTATTTAATGTCATATGGAAGTATACCTTGATACACTGTAAAATACTTAGCAGAAAGCAGTGATCACTTCTGTATTATCAGATGTGAGGAACTGTTGACTAATTGAAAAACTGTGAAATAGGTGCTTTTTGCTAGACTTGATTGGTATAATATTAAAAAAATGTAAATGATTGTTTAAACATGAATTTTGTAAGATTTGTATTTAAAATTTTGTATTCAGAGGGACCTGGACAGGTTGGAGAGTTGGGTAGAGAGGAACTTCGTGAAGTTCATCAAGGACAAGTGCAGGGTCCTGTACCTGGGAAGAAATAACCCTAGACTGGAATAACCACAGACTGGAAACACTGTGAAGAAATATATGTTGCCATTATCTTTGCAGACAGTTACTGTGGAACAGAAGCTATATGTATACAAATTCAAGATGTCTCTTGAGATGAGTTGTTCTTATTGCTTACAGTTGCTTGCCAATAATTAACAGATTAACAGAAAGAAATAATTCATAATAAGCCATTTCTCTCTAGTTTGAAATTCAGTTTAGATTTGTTGATAAAGTGCCAGAAATCACCTTTTTCCTTTATCACTCGTATTTCTCGGAAAATTGAGTCTCAGTGACTTAAGGCGTAAACTTCTTATGCACAGTTTGTGTTCTTTTTCTTTTTTTGGAAATTATAGGATCATAAGAAAAGTTCAGATCAGAAGGGCCTCAGGAGGTCACCTAGTTCAGCTTCCTCCTCAAAACAAGGTTAGCTTTACTGATTCATGTCTTGAAAACCTCTCAGGCTGGGGACTGCACAGTACTCTGGGCAATCTGTTCCTGCGTGATTATCCTAACGGTGAAAAAGTCTGTAAGCTTGATCATCAAAACAGGTTTTTGATTCCCACAGGTCCAGCCATCCAGATGGTAACATCCTAACTTGTGTACAAGAATATTGTGTGAGGCAGTGTCAAAAGCCTTGCTAAAGCCAAGATAAATTACATCTACTGCCCTTCCCTTATCTATGGATCCTGTTGTCATCCTTTATAGTAGAGGGTTATATTTACATGAAATAAGCTGTGTTGCAAGAACCGAACACACATTGCAAAGTTAAACACTTGTAAGTTAGTAAATACTAAATGTATGGTTGTCTGTACACCCTTAATTTGATTATTTGCATGCACACATTATTATCTCTAACTAGATACCTTCATACTACTTTTTGACAAGACTCCTGCCTCGTTTAGAGCATAGGTTGAAAGCACAAAACAGATTTTAATCATAGAGCTACTAGAAACCTTTCTTACAAGTTTTAAATCAAAGTCCGTATGTATAACTTCTTTCCATAAGCTGTCCTTTAACTGTATCATTCACTGACATCAGTGAAGTATGGTCCTTTAGAATCTCAAAATCAGATCTGTCATTATCAATAGCTGAAGGACAAGAGTGTTTTCTCTCTCTTTCTTATCTGTTCTATGATATGCATGGATGTATCTCTTATAATTATATATTCCTACAGATAGAATGCCTTTCCACAAAGGAAAACCTTGAATCATGTATCTATTCCACGTCCATTCTCAACCAAAATTTACTGCAATATACCCATTACATGCTAATTCACAATTAACTTGTAGATCAGTACATAAGTTGTGAGCTCTTAAACTTTTTTTTCCTGCTTGTGTTGCTATTTCAATTTTCCAACAGATTGAGCTCTATTGTCTTGATGTTGTGAATATAATACAGCTTATGTTCATAGTTCGCCTATTGTTGAGGCATCATTCTATTCATTTCACAAAATCATAAATTCCCTGAATAACCTAAATCAATTCAGTGGAATTTAAGCTGTTTATAAACAAAATAAGAATAAAATTCTTATTATTATTTATAAAAACTCACAATGAGTAATTAATCATCTGAATTAAAAGCTGACTTAAATAGAATGACCTAAATATTTTCAGGTTAGGGACTTGTAGGTCATGTGGAAGAGAAAGGTCATTTATTAGAGATCTGTTAGAGAATTATTAGAAGGTTTGTTTTTTTTCTCCTGCTAGGCTTCAAAATCAAATTCCAGCCTAAGAATGACCTCATAAGTCATGCATAGCACACTCCTAAAACCATGACTAACACATTCAATTGTATCTGAAATTATTTCAGTAATAAGCATAATCACAGTTCATTCAATTCCATAGGCTTTTTGTACATGTGGAGGCCTCTGGGAAAATGTTAGTGACAGATAAAAGGAAATGAAGGCTGAGAACCAGTCTTCAAATTGTAATGTTTCCTACAGATGTAATATAATAACTGTGTAAATATGGCACAAGAAAATGGAAAAATCATGGCATCTGCATTATGAGAGTATTGAAGTTGAAAGTTTCATAGCACTGACAAAAAAGCATCCTTAAAATTATTATATCCTCAGGATTGCTGCACTGCATTTTTAACTTTAGTGCACTACAGTATGGGTGGTTTGAATACTTCTTTAAAGCTATTATTTTGCCAAATACTTAAATATCAATTTGTTACAGGGGAAAAGAATAGCTAGAAGGAAGAAATTAAGGTAATTTTTTTTTTGCAGTTCCTGCCTAGTTAGTCTGACCTCCACAATTGTTTTTTGTAAAGGCATTATAGTGAGGTCCCATATATGGGTGCTATTAGCCTTTACCACATCTTTCCTCAAAGCGAAATTCCTTCACTATCATGTGAGAAAGCTGTGTGATTAATCCAAATGGAATGATGAAATCTATACTGTGTCAATGAAAAAAGTGTCCAAAATGTCTAGTAACGATAGAATTAATTCATACATATAATGTCAGAATTACTTTAGATTTTAAGTATTTTCATAATCAAGTTCACCGAGATCTGTTATGCTGAAATTCTGCTGTCCTGTGCACGTACATGTCTGCTGGAAATACTAGAGGAAGATTAGAATGTGTGTAAGAGGTTATATCTTGTCCGCTTGTTATCATGTAATAACGTTTTTTCTTGTGTGAAAACAATTTTCATAAGTTGTAAAGACCCAATCTGGTAACAAATATTAAACTTCCATATGAATAAATCTCAGTCTAAGTGAATGGAATGACCTCTTATTTAGCTTTAGTTGTCTATCACAGTCTTAGAGGGTCTTATTTTTTCTGTAGATTAGAGAAGCATTGGATAGCGTATTAATAACACTGTATATGCTTAACCAATGCTTTCCAAGTAAATATGGACTAACTGCTCACGTTAACAAAATAGTACAGGTAAATCTGTTCTTATGCATGGTGCTACTGTTTTTCCATTTATAAAATCTCTGTGATAAAACTGTATTTATACAGCTATTACAGAATTTTATTTTTTCTAAAATGTTTATTGATCTTTTAATGAGTCATTCTTACAATTACAGATAACAGATGTAAAAGACAGGAGACCTTGTTACTTATTTGGTTTATCTGCTTTGAAGTTCTTTCAAAATTATTTCTGAAGCACTCACAATTAATTCTGCTGTGATATCTCTGCCTGAAGAGATGTGTGATATCACATCCTGTGATACTGACTCCCAGTGAGATTTTTCTTGAGCCTCCTGCTGTCCTTTTCCTAAAAGTTATTTGCTAATGGTCCTAGGTTGTGAATTTAGTGGTGGGGTAGAGTAATGGATTATCCTCTAAAATCTGGTGAGGCTGCCTTGTGTCTGATTGTAGGGCTTCACCCTTGTGTCGAATGGGAACAGTTTGTATGCCTCTGATTCCACCTCTGTATCCAGCCAGACTTCTCATGTGTGAGGGGGTTACCAGTATAATCAGTTCTAATTAGTGTAATTGTCACCTTTAGTATTTCCTGCAGATACCTGTATTTGCTTTTGACTGAAAGGCATTTCTTCACTTCTAGCTCTGCACATCAGCAATAAGGTAATAAAATGTCATCTCAGCATCCCAATGGCATGGTATTTATTTATGTATTGTTTAGTTTTCCCTGACTTTAAGGCAATATAGTGCTTCTATCCTCAGAATTCAATTGCACAAGTGATTGTTAATTCAGAGAAACTTCAGGAGCTAGCAGTATAATGCAACTAATATTCAGTATATAGAAAACTACTCTAAATGTTAGTAGTAAGGTGCTAGTATCAGAGAGAATGTGCAGTTTGCAGATGAAATTCGAACCATTTTGAGCAAGTCTATTATTCAATTTAGCATGTAGAACTTAGAAATCATTGCTTTGAAAATATGTGAAAAAGTGCCTTGTATTTCATAAGCTATCCCTTTAGATTTAAATATGTTTTCAGTTGAAAAAAAATAAAATATTAATTCTAGGCAAGAATATAATATTATTCTTTGATGTAGCCCTCATTATTTTTAGCCATATTTTCTATAGCTGTCAGAGTTGAGTACTTTCTGACCAGATTCTGTCTGATCCACTTCAGAAGGTGTTCAGAGGCACCCTTTTCCTGGGGGACATGTTTAGAGTGATGGCTGTAGTTACTCAAATATATTATGTCACCCTTTTCTTTCTGAATAAATTTGATAGATTCAAATGAATCAAAATATAGATTAAGAAAAAAAATCCTAACAGATTTCTTCCATATCCTGCGATCCTTATTTGGTAGTGAATTTCTGTTTAGATTTTTTGGTATGTCTGTATGTTTCAGCATATATGCATCTCTAAAGCTTTGCATCAGATGGAGGGAAAGTAGACAGTGAAAAGA
>JAUBOD010000117.1:4610282-4634685 GCA_032353885.1 Nothura maculosa
GTTGAAAAAAAATAAAATATTAATTCTAGGCAAGAATATAATATTATTCTTTGATGTAGCCCTCATTATTTTTAGCCTTATTTTCTATAGCTGTCAGAGTTGAGTACTTTCTGACCAGATTCTGTCTGATCTACTTCAGAAGGTGTTCAGAGGCACCCTTTTCTGGGGGACATGTTTAGAGTGATGGCTGTAGTTACTTGTATATATTACGTCGCCCTTTTCTTTCTGAATGAATTTGATAGATTCGAATGAATCAAAATATAGATTAAGAAAAAAATCCTAACAGGTTTCTTCCATATCCTGCGATCCTTATTTGGTAGTGAATTTCTGTTTAGATTTTTCGGTATGTCTGTATGTTTCAGCATATATGCATCTCTAAAGCTTTGCATCAGATGGAGGGAAAGTAGACAGTGAAAAGATTTTTTGAGTATATAGTATATATAATCTGACATTTTCAGGACGCGGATTTTAACTAAACTAATTTACACCATCAAGTCACATTACTTAAAGTACATGACAGCAAGCTATCTTAAAACTGTATATATGGATTTCCTCATTTTCTAGATCTATGATCCATTAATTTTCTTCTGCAGAATTTAATCTTCTTTTCTCCTTTCATATCATGACTATGAATCACTATTGTAGTTGCTACTCATTTCACCTTCATTCCCTTTCATGTTGGTATGAGAGCTCACCTTCTGCTGTCAAGGCTTGGCTGTTCCCCATCACAGAAAGTCCAGAAATCTCCCATGGATGGATTAAGCCTTAAGCTACAGTCCTATGTATATATAATTTGGCCCTTGTTATCTAGTGAAAACCTGAAGAAGCCTAACACACTTCATCACATGTTTGAGAGGAAAGGAGGAAAAAAGCAATAAAAACATGGAACATAAAAGTCCCGTCTCATAAGCGTTTACAGCTAACTTATTCACAGTAAATATTTGCTGCTTCAGAAAATGGGGTCAATACTGTTGATTCAGTATCTTTTGTCACAACAAATGAAACCCAAATGTTTTCAATAGGATTATTGAAATGTCTCTCTAGCATTTCTGCGATTTGGAAGCTAAAGCTCTGATCTTTGACTATTACGCTCTTTGGTTATAGCTATGCCCACGCCCTAACATTAATTGAAGAACAAAATACATCGTAGCATAGAACAATAAATTAATTGGTGGAGCGGGAGAAGCTGGGTCCAGAAGAATTTGAATTAGGAACATCTACTTCCTGGTCAACAATAGATTAGTCAGTTTCTGAGCTGATATAAGGATTAACGTGGACCAGAATTTGAGCATAAGTTAAAGAAAAATGTTATACTGCTACAAAAATGGCAAGTAGCAAAGATGTGCAATAGCAGTAGTTATTCTTGAACTTCTGTAATAAGGCATTATATGCTTTTTTTAAAGTATAGTATGTTTCTTACTCATTTTTAAATAACATCTCTACAAAGGTGAGTTTTTTTAATGGCAGAGAGTCTTTTGGTTTTATCACTTATTTTATTATTATTTCTTTATATTCATTTTGCTTATATTTACACATGAGTAAATTGTCTTGCTAACTGGGCAGGATCAAAATGCAACCTTCACTGTCATTACACTGAAGACAGTCCAATTCTGAATCAGCCATTCCTCATAAACTCTTAGCTTTTTCCAGGGACCTTGATATACCATATACAACAGTCTATTTTCACATGTCTTTTCTTTTGGTTTCTATGTAATGACTGCCTCTGTGATGGTCTGCAGCTGAATTGCCTGCTGAGTTCTTTTATGAATGTTGATTAAGCTAAGAATTACTAGTTTTGTTTTGTAGTTTCATTGCTTTTGTTTTTTGTTGCTAATAGGAGATACGTGGCAACTCTCATCACATCTGTTTACATGCTTTAACAGCCCTTTAAAGAATAGTCAATATTAAAAAAAAAATTAAAATTTATATTATACTCAGACTGCATCATACATGACACATTCCACATTAGACTTCAGCTTTTCTTTAGGAAATTTGATTTTGTTTAATCTATATTGGATTTCTTTGCAGAGACTATGTCCTGCTGGGTAAAGTATGCATCCAACAGCTGTGGTACTCTAAGTTCATCTCAGCAATTTGTTGGAATTCTCTCATACATTTTTCTTGAAATTACTTCTTTTCCAGTATGTCATCAATTTCATAATCACTTTTCAACAATTTAGGAAGAAATTTTAATAATGACTATGTTCACAATAGGTTTGATTTTGATTTGGTGTTTGTCTCAGAATCATGCAACTATATAATAAATTTATCCCGTTTGTTTCAGAAAAAAAAAAATAGCTGTTACTTTTGCTTTTCCTACTTTTCTGCCCAGTCATATAAAATTCTTGTCTTCCAAAAGTTCTTGTTACTAGTTCCTCATTCGTGAAGTCTGTGGGTTTAATCATCTTAGAAATCACAAATCCAGCTATCTAGATGCCTTTTCATCAATGACTATGGCCTGCCCCTTCCTTTCAACAGCAGGTCCAGTTCTGGAGGTATCTTAAGGGAAGGGTCATTTTTTCCTCTCTGAATTCCTTTAGCTCATTCATCTGGTTTGAAGAGGCTGTGGTGGTCTTTGAGGACCTTGAGCTATACATACTGTATACACACAAACACCATGTAGCAAAGAGGCAGACATATGTGACACCAGTTCAATATATTCTGCAGTCTCTTGCCTTCTACCTAAACATTTTTTCCCTGTTTCTTTTACTTGAAAAGATTATCTCTGCCTATGAGACTATCTACCTTTGTCTACCTGTCTTCATTTCTCTTCTATGACTTTTTTCTGAAGGTAGAGGGGGAACTTGTGGCTTCCCCTCTCCCATCACCAAGCTACTGTTTTTTCTTTACGAGTTTAACTGTTCTTGGATTTTAGCCACTCATAACTGTGGCTCGCTATACCTGCCAAATCATATGATTTCAAATGTTTCTCTTGGGGATATCTGACTGCTGTTTGTATGACAATGCGCTAGGTTGTAAATGCAGGTGCATCTGGATCAATTGCGCATAATTGGACTGGACTATTGTCCATCATGAAAGGCAGACCTTTGCTGCTATTGAGAACTATTACGATAAAAATAGCTTTGTTTTTACATAGCATCTTAATTCTTAGCAATATTAACAATTTTAACCTTTTCTTGCACTCTTTTTATAGTTGCTGAATGGGAAAAATGTTTAAAATGGGTATTACTGAAGTTATAATCAGGCATTTGTGTATCAGGCATGCTTATATTTTATATTTATTTCACTAACAATGAATAATACTTTGTACAATAGTACATCAGTTATAACAGATAGGTAAAAGTGCTGAAGGACAATTAAACAGGATTTTTTAAAGTATCATCACTGCAGAAACTGTCTAACCTTGTCCTAATTCATTATAAAAAAATATGCAGAGGACTTGATTGTCCTATGAAAATACCTGTGGTGAAATGACATAAATGGCTTAAAGGGATTGCATCAAGTTATTTCAGAGCAATATTTGATGGAAGTGGCCAAAAAAATACATTAGTTATCCATGGCATGGTCTCTATTTGCACAATTGTTGTTCTTAAAACTATTAAAATTGTTCTTTATAATTATATCTACTTAGTAAAATACCAAAAAGGTGAGGATACTAAAATAATATCAATTAAGTAAAAGGTAAATTGTAATTTAACAATTACATGAAAAAAAACTACTGGATAGTTTTGTCCACACAGTGAGGAGTGAGTACAATTTATTACAAGTAGATATTGAATTAATAGACTACAGTGAAACTCTCAGGATCAAAATGGAATCTTGCCAGCTAATTTCAAGTCGATTATATAGATAGAGGAACTGGGAGTGAAGGAGAAATTGTAAAGATACGGCTTTCTAAGATCTTAGCTAATCTTAAGAAGAGTAAAGGTGAAAGACTGTACAAGATATTAACGGTTTGTTTGCTTTAAAATTGTTATGAAGACAGCTACGTTCAGGATGTCCTGAACATCTCTTAAAATATTAAAATATTTTTGTTCATTTTGCACACCGAAGTTTAAAAGAAAAGTAGTTAAAAGAAACAGTAAGCATATAGTTCAACATTATCTTTTAGATTGTTCTTCTCTAAGAACATATTTGACCAGTCTAATTTAATATATTACAATGAGATTGACACCTCTTTCCTGATGAAAGAATTGCTACCACAGGGAGAGAAAATGAATAAAATGCTGATGACAGAGCAAAAAAACGTTGATATGAATCTGAAGCCTATTAGTAGGATGTCAAGACATATAATGAAGACAGTTATATAACCAAGACAGTTCCAAACATTTAAAATAATGATTTTCTTTATCTTTATGAAACAAGGATCTTTTTCTATCAAAACTTCTTGATAAAAAGCAGATGGTAAAATGTATAACCAAATTAATGGAATTTTATTGCTGAAAATGTAAATACTGTAGATTCTGAAAATTATTAGCTTGAGAAAAAAGAAAGCAAGTTACCCTTCCCCTCCCCACTTCCATTTTTTCCTCCTCTTTAAAGTTATTTCTCCTTCAGTTATGTGGAAAAAATCGTAACATATCTTGGCCATATCATGTTATGTAAGTCTAACTGTGTTATTTAAGAGACAAAATAAAAATTATGTGATAAAGCAAGTACTGTGGCAAATCACACTGTGGGTAAACTTTATGCTCCTATCTCTAGTCATAAATGCCTATTTGTAAAAATATTCTTGACACTGGGGAAATTTTTGGCCTCTAAGGTTGGACTTGGTGTGCAAAGGACACAATCCTTTGAAATTAAGGAATCATGAGCTGCATCTGTATGAGTAAAATACAGAGTGAGAACTGCTGTATTAAAATAGGAGCCCTCAGGCTGTTCATGTAAAACATGCTTAAAAACTGACAATAGCAGAAATACTGAATACAGACTCTAATGTTGTGCCATGCCCTTATTAGCATACTGCCAACTGGTATTCATAAGGCTCTCCTCTTGCTCCCTTTTAAAACATCGTTTACAAAGGATAACCAGTGGTGAACTTCATAACAGATATTCTGAGCTCAGTCCATATATGCATATGAATGTCTATTCTTTTTACTATGAATCCTGTTTAATATAGGCAGCTGCCATATACAGATGTTAAAATTTATTTAATGGTACAGGAGAACAGAGAAAGGTTGAGGTAGTTCAGCAATGCAAACAAAATGCCTTCCTTTCCTTCCCTTCCTTCCCTTCCTTCCTTCCTTCCCTTCCTTCCCTTCCTTCCTTATAAGGCGCAATCTGTAAGTATAAAATTAGGGCATAGTATGGTTTTTTATTATGTAGCATGAACTCGATTTCCCTGTTTAGAAACAGGTCCTGGTCATTTATATGAAAATGTTGTGTACCTGCTTGTGGTAATATTACTGTTTGCATGATTGTACTACCAAAACTGCTGTGGAATATATACACATACAAAGAAACACTGTGACACAGCTGTGTATCACGCTGCCTTTTCTTGGGTAGCATGAAATTGCCTTTGTTGGGTGGAAGGTAATTTCTCATTGCTACAGGATCTCCTCCTGATTTTATCTTGTTAGAAACTATCACTATGTTAATCAACTGTTTCTTCTGCTCTGTGTATATGTCCAATGCCATCACCAGCAAATGGTGAGGAAAGAGGAAACTCTCTGCAGTGCAAACATCTTGCTAGTAATTAAACTTGAACTGTGTACTCCTGATTTTGTCCTGAGAGAATACAAATGGAAAACGAAGAGAATGTAATCGTTCCTGGATAGCAACCAGATACTGCTTACATTTCAGAAAAGAAAATACGGGTAATCATTGAAATTAATTCTCATTTAGGTCAAACATGTCCAGAAAGAAATGCAGAATAGAACTAAAGGTGTAAAGGCAACCATTTAAACGTTGTTACATAACCAAATTTATGTTGCCAGTGCAACCTTATTTGGATTTACTTATATGAATGGATTCTGATACATTGTAATTACACAAACATATGCTATTTTATCATAAAGCACTTAGTTTGTTCAGTAAACACTGATAATTTAATTTATCTATTGACTAGAGGTTTTAATTTACCTAATGACGAGAGAGAAGGTACTTAATTCATTCTTGCGGTTACTTCTTGGCACTCTAGTCTGATTGGCTTACTATGTGCTTCTGCAGGTAGCTCGTTCAACTTGGGGAAAACCTTGAAATACATTCATGTTGAGCAACAGGAGCAGGTTTTAATGTTGTTTAATATTGTCTATTGTAAAAAATCTAGTGAGCAACACAAGCAGAAGTGATTTTTGTCTTTTTTTTTCTGATTGTAAATCAAGTTTAAATTGCATGCCCACTCTTTACTACAGCTCTTAGATAAACTGTACACAGAAGTAGAGTGAGTATAAAGAAGACTCATTCAAGTGAGGTTATGAACAAAAAATGGTGGTAATGTGTTGTTTTACCAAGCTGCAGTCATAGGTTGTACAAGTCCGAGACTGTACAACCTGTGCTTGACAGTGGGGTTCCTGCTGAATAGAGAATGGCAAACTGGTACAAAAAGTGATTTTCAGTGAGGACTCTGGTAGAAGAGTTTCCCTTGAGATCTTGAACAAATCTGCTTTTGGCTCAGTTGTCATTCAAATGTGGATAAAAGATTTAGGAGATAAAAACACTGTCAGGATTTGTAGATAGTATTAAAAGTGTAAAGTGGCAATGGGGAAAAATAAACTATGTAAAGGGATATATTGGCAGTTGCATTTCAATAATATGTACTTCTATCAAAGCTTTCAAATTAGAGGACATACATGAAGGAAAAAATGAAGGTACTACTACCAAGAGGGATGGATTTCTTTGATTTAGAGAATTTGGGCCCTTTTAGTTTCAGTAAAAGATTTTACTTAACTCATTAGGATTACAAAGTGTGTGCATTCCATTAAGTAAAGAGACATAAAAGTCACCACTCCTGCAACTGACTTCACTAGAGATAATCAAAGACATCTAATGGTTTGATGAAATCACATTAAAGTTGAATTTCTCATGAGTTTTGTCTTTCATAATACCTTTCTTTTTGAGTACTTCAATCTACTTTTAAATAATCAATTAAAGTCTGTTGCTTCTTTGAGGAAAATTTCAAATCAATTTTTCAGCTGTGAATAGTTACTGATGATGGAACATGGTTAGAAATATGAAGAATTGGGAAGACTAAGTAGACAAGTGGAAAACTTTTAACTAAATTTTTTAGGTTTTGCTTGTGCATATATTACTGAACTGAGATTTTAAATCCATTTCTATAATTCTGTTTTTTTTTCTTTTTTTGACCTTTTATTTTCTCTTAAATGTACTTGCTTAAGGATTTAAACTATTTTAACATCTGTGGCATGAGGAAAAACCTCTGCCTTAAGGGACTTATCTAGAAGGAATTTGCAACTGTAGTTCAGGTTGTTCTGAATTTCACACTTTTGTTCATAGCACAACAAACTTTGATAATATTTCCTGAAAAACTCCCTAGTTTTCCCCAAATATTTAACAAGTAAAGTTGAATGCTGAAGATGTCCATGAGCTGAGCTGAGCAAACCACAAAACGTGCATTTTAGGATTGCATTTGAGGATTGTATCAATCCATATCAGCACTAAAATATCAGGTTCAGTACATCAGCATTAAAATGTTAGGTACAGTAAATCACAGCTGGAACTAAGTTTACAGGTTTTTGGAACATTCCATTTGTGTTCTTTGTGTTATCCAGCGTGGGCCAAACTAGTTGACATATTTGATGCATGGTAGTATAGTGCTGAAAACGTTAACCGTCAAATTAAATTAAAATAATGGATTTAATAAAATACTGAAGAATGGGAAAAAAAGGAAAATATATACTCTTTTGATGAATCTGAATTTATCACTTTTCCTATAGTCTTTACTTTTTCCTAGGTTCCTCATTTTTCTCATAGTAATTTTTTTTCATATGTCTAACACTATATCCACTGCAAGATCTTACATCACCACATATTTACTTGGAACTAAGGCTTTCTAGCTTTTTTAAGGCAGTGAGTTATAAAATTAGTCTTTCAGAAAGAACAAGGTAGTGATGTAAACCCCATTAATTTAATTTGTTTCTGGATCAGCTTCTTGAAAGTGTGTTTTGTGTTTTGTTTTGTTTTCCAAAATCATTTTCTTTGTCTATTTTGAAATAAATTTCTCTTTATGTGCTTGAGGAGAGGAACTATCTTTCCAGAGTCCAAGAGCTTTATTCATAAACTTACATAGTAGAGATAGGGCTTAGAATAGGACTTAGAATCACAGTGCCAGTTTTCATGCAAGTTGAGAAATTCTTCCTTGAAGTGATCTTGTTGTAAAAGTTAAAATTAACAGTAGGTTAATTAGAAGGTGGATAGGGTATGACAGATCTTTGGCCCAAGATGTTTCTGCAAATTATGGCTTAGTCTAAGAAACTACTTCTGGTATCTTCTTTTCCCTTTGGGCATGTAGCCACTAATGGAAACACTAAGAAATGGTATAGCCATTACCCTGCACTTGAACTCCTGCGATATCTGTGAAAGAAGAACTGGGGCAAAATATATGAAGTTTAAGAAAAGAGGCATGTGGAAGATAAGGTGGAAATACAATGAAAGAAATGGAAGTAAACGGGTGATATAGAAAAGAAAAATGGACATGGAAAAATAAAAACAGAAAATTACATTTCAAAACGGGAATGAGCTCTCTCCAGCTTCTCTAATTTCTCTCTATATACTTTTCTCATTGAGAATGCCTTCCAAGAATTGTACATAAACCAAATGACTCATAATTACTCAGGTTAAAACAATAACTTGTTAGCCATTAAATAGTCATGTTAATTATTCCAAAGCAGGTTTTACTTTAAACTTTTCCCCAATAATCAAATAAATTTGAGCCAACCTTGTTTTATCTAAAAGAATAAGTTCACTCTGTGCAGAGCAAATCCTCCATTAACACATTATTGCTGAAATAAAACATGAGCATCTTCCATTTCCGAAACAGCCATTTCAGGGAAAAACACAGGATACCAAGAAGAAATCTTGTAAAGCCAAAGTCATATTATCTGTAACTTAAATTGGAATGCAGACTTTATTGTTTTTCTAAAGTTGTAAGTGGGAATCCTCCAGGAATTTTCTGCAAGCCTTTTTATAACTGGCACGTACATTCCCAAATGTCCGTAGAGGGTCAGGACAAAATATTATGATGCCTAAAGTATATTGTCATTGCCTCCCCGTAATTATACAATGGAGGACTACAGCCAATTTCATACTCCGTATGTTGAGGGGGCAGAGATGAAGTGCAGCCCAGCAACTACTGCTTTGTTTGATCCCAGTGGTATTTGTTTTGTTCCCAACATTGTAGAGGGATGCTTGGAAGAGTATTGGTCTCTTCATATTTGTCTGCTTGCTGTTGTACTTGGTTTGTAAACACCAGAGAGAAACTTAAATTGCTGAATTTAGATCAAAGTATTAATCATTCCATAGAATAAATCTGTCTTAGCGATGTATTAATGGTCTGTAAAACCTCTCTTCAGTAGAATAGTAAATTTTTGGAGTAGAGTGAAACATGGTGGTTGGAGGATTTTTTATGGAGTGGTGAGTTTATTCTTCTCCTAAATCTTTGGTCTTTCTCTCAGAATGTAATAGTGGGACTTAAGCAGACTTGACAATGTAATTATCTAAATGAAAATGTTCTTAGTGGATTTTTTTGAAACTTATCCAATCACAAATCTATAAGATTTTCCTCAATTTTGCTTCCCTAAAGAAGCAAGAACAAATGATTTGCACGCTTTCAGACTGACCATGTTGCAAATCATCTAGGCATCCTTCTGTACTTTGAAAAACAACTCTTATGTTGTTGACAGGCTGGGCAACAAGGTAATATTACCTTCTAAATATTACCTTCTATTTAAAACAAACAAATAAAAAAAACAAATATAATTGCTTCGGTTTTCAACCTCTCTTAAAATTTCCCTTTAAAATAAAATACAAATGCTGCATGGAAACATCCTCATTGCCTCTCACCAACAAATCTTTGAAATAAAGTTGTCAGCTACTGTATAGTGACAGTACTTAAGAGTCTGAATACTGTTCCTAAGCTGGTATCTTTGATATAGCTGATATAAAACGGGCCAGAGGTATCCTACCATGAAAAAAACAAAAACAGTTACCTCCTGGAAAATTCCATTAAGTCCCTCACTCAGTTGTAAACAATAACTAAAGGTGTAACTTGGATTCTTCTCCAGGTGATTTGCACTTGACATCTAGCTATATCATCTTTAGAGCATGAGAGAGTTAGGAAGACTCAGTGGCTTTCCAAGCTTGCACTGCTGAGCTGCCACTTTAGATACTGATTTTATTCATAGCGCACTGCTTGATCTCTGCTTTTTGGATTATAGTTTGTCAGTCTGTACATTGAGCGCATGCCTTCAGGGACTTTGTTCAAAACAGTCCAAAGATCCTCTCTTTACCTATTTTCTCCACTGGCAAAGGACTTCTATAATTATGGAAGTATTATATTGCAGAAGTAATCCATGGACTAATACAAAGTTAGTGAGGCTCTAAAGTCAATATAATGTCTATTTTCTATTCGTGCTTTGAATACTTCTCTGTCATTGATCACACAGGCATGTTCTAGTTCTATTGGATCTTTTCTAAGCCTGGAATTTTGTTATGTTCATTATAGAAGCAAAATTCCATCTTCTACTCTTTTTCCCTTTAAATAGTTTCCCTGGTCAAAATATGTCTAACTAATAAATCTATTAATTATTAGTTAGCACAGTTAGGAATTGCAAGAAAAGAATCCTTGAGAAACATTATTTCTTTAGGCATGTCTGTGTCTACCTTTTAATTAAAAAAAAACTTAAATGAGCAAGAAGTCATAGACAGCCAGTGAAAACAAATTTTTGCTGAGAGCTTGAAAATACCATCCATGCCATCATTTTAGCTGTCCTGCCACTCAGGTCTACACAATTCAGTTAATTTTAGATAATGTGCTAAATGCTTTTTGGGATGCACAAATTGTCGTCTTCCTTCTTTGTTCACCTCTGCTGGAGTTACTAATTATCTTCCAAAATGTAACATTTCCCACTAATTAAACTCTTCCATAGAAAAGACAGGGTTTTTTTTTAATAGATCATAACATTTGATTTGGGGTGGGTCTAAATGTAGTTCTGTGCAATATCAGATTGTCTTCAGAATAGAAGGGAATAGGCTCTGCTGTGCATGTAGGCAATAAAAAGTGGCCACTCTGCAAAACAATTTGAAACTTAATTAAACAGAACAGGCAAAATGTTCAAAATATAATTTGGGGGGAGAGGGGAGGGAAATCAATTACCTTTCCACAGTTTTAAGCAACATATATGAATCCTCTCCCTCTCCCTCTCCCTCTCCCTCTCCCTCTCCCTCTCCTCTCCTTCTCCTCTCCTCTCCTCTCCTCAATTCTCTGCTGTTGCTATGGCAGCTTGCTGTGCTGCTCAGTTTGGGTGCTCTGCTGTTTCCCTCTTGCAGCAAAGCTACACAAGACATAGCCCAGCAGCACCTTGTTCATCCTCACTGGTGGCCTCACTGGAGCTCTCCTCAGCTCCTTCCTGCTTGACAGCCAGAATGTGCATATGTGTTTTTCTGAGCTCGAGGTAACTGGGAAGCACTAAGACAAGCTAGCTTAAGACTAAGGCTCTGCTATGTGCAACGGTCCATCTCTAACCCGCAGTACAGGTTTGGCCTAGGAATTATTAGTTCTTACTTACAATCTGCTTTTTCTTTTCCCATATTGACCTGAAAAGTAACTTCTCGGAGCACATAGGCCCTTTTTAGAAATTTTTGATGTAGCAGAGATTCTCAAGTGTCAATTCAATGCTTTATTTAGCATTTATATCAGCATAAAGATCAAAAGAAAATTCAGTGCCTGACTCAGGCCCTAATCCATCATTTCATTGTACTATTTCTACAGCTGTATCCTGTGCAATACTTGCAACTTAAAAAATTCTGTATGAATATTTCAGAATGCTTACACCGTGTGAAGATTATGGCTGCAAGGATGAAAAGTTACCCTGTAGCAGCAGCTTAAAAAATGATTGTCCGCTGTAACAATACTAAACCATATGTAGTGTCTTTCCTTGGTTGCAAAATCCAATGTTTACTTTAAGCCACCATGAAGATGGTTTTGATTTGAAATTATCATTAAATATCCACATAATCTATTAACATGGCTTGTTTGTTAGAGGATAACTTGTAGAGTCATGATAGTGCAATAATATCTATGGATGTGATAATACTATAAAAGTTGCTCTCCCAAGTATTTAAGAAAAATCAGCTTGAAAATGGGTAAAGACAGCTGAAGAGAACTGATTGAAAGATTGCAATTTCTTTTGTAACATTTGCTTAATTCTAATAATAATGTATGCAATAATGTAGTCACTTAACTTAGAGGGGTCATGTTCTTCATTAAAGAAAATTTCTAAATTTTATTTGGAAAAAATACTCCAAACATTCTGTTATTGTCTTCCATTCAGCACATGACTCAAAAGTAACTGTCTTGCATGTTTGCTCAAAAATAAACCAGGGTCATGTACACGTGTGCAAAGTCCGTCAATTCCTTTTGTAATATTAGAACCTGCACAATGTAAGTGAATAGCTGGTATTCCAGCGGTAGTGATTTTTATCCATCTGCATATTGTGCATTTAAAATCTTTCTTGGTGATGCAATTAATGATATTAATACAAAGAAATATAATGCAATATTCTTTGGGAGAAGGGGCCTTTCTTCTTTTTGTTCTTCCTAACATTGAACATCTCTTTTTTTGTCCAGAAATTAGGGTCAAGAGTCAGTTTCTGATACTTCCTACAGACTGCATTGCTTCATTCTATAGAAAGTTGTTTTCTCTACTTTTTATTTCCCTTCTAATCTGAAACTAAAAAAAAAAACCCTTGTCTTTTCTGCATGAGGAGGCTAAAAATCCCATGATGATTATGAGAGAAGTCTTATTTGAGTTATTTATTAAGGTTGGTATGCATTCCCACTCAATCTTCTCTTCCTAAAACAGAATAAACAATCATAAGCCTGACAATTCTTTCAGTGCTGAAACTCAGGATGTAAGTAAACAGATTTTTTGGGTGTTTTGATGGTTGCTTTCTTAGAAAGATGCTAAATGTCACTGCTATATTATTCTGCCCCTGGGAATAAGAAATAGCACATTTTTAGATAAGAGCTAGAGGGAATGGCTATTTTAAATATGTATATTTGTATAAAATTCATAATTGATAAAGATAGATTTCCCAGATTTCTGCAAGGACTAGTACATTACTACTTTTCATTTCTGTTAATCATTCAACTTAATTGAACCTTTTATACAACTTGTAACAGCAGATGCTGGAAATGTCAGGAGGGCTTAATTGAGACTACCGTGCAAATTAGATGGTAAACTCAACAATAGAATAGATTGGATGTATTTAAGTTGGAGAAAATGTGCATTTAAAAACTTCCTCACTAATCTTTTCTTTTTCTATGTAAAGCATACATGTTTTCAGCCCACTTCTGGTTGCATTTATGGATAGCATTAGAATATATTATACATCAGTGCACAGACTTATAAGTACTGGAAGAAATTAATACTGTGTACAAGGAAAATTTCCATAATTATACTGAAAGCACCCAGTAATTAGAGACATTCTATTAATAATGTTACCAAAATACATTTAAAGACTTCTAAAGAAATTTCAGATTAGTTTAAAATTTCAGAATCCCTAAAGATATCAGGAGGCAGCTAAATCTGTATTTGATGTTAAGTCCAAAACAATCTTGCTCCTACAGTCAATCTTTAAATTCATTAAAGAAACCCTTTCTAATTAAAGTTACATCACATAAAAATGAATCTAAACAAACTCATCTGGCAATGAAGATCTTTCTCCTGTTTAGTCATAGGGCACAAACTCTAACTTTAAGGCTTAAGGCCATTTTTGACAGGTCTGCAGAATATTTGCCTATACATTTTTACTGTAATTGTTGTCATTGAAATCTTTTATAACAAAAGAATATAACATATCTTTGTACCAAACCTCACATGATATTAATGTTTTGCTTTATGAATTCAGACTCTTAGAGATGATGTGGAGAACATAGATTGATTTTTATTTGATGCTTTTAGCAGTTCTCTCCATATGTTGTCCATTGTTACACTTTTTCAGCTGTTTTTAGCTTTGATCCAAATAGCAGAAGTTTTCTTTTTCAATCAATTCTTCTCTTGCTCCACCATGAACCTTTGATAACCACTGACTGGGCAGCACAACTCTTCACATTATTCCTTCCAGCAGTATATGTGAAGATTTCCCATTCTCTTGATTTAATAACCCAGAGTTTTGGCTGGAATGTGTATGTTGTTAGAAGCCTCCCCATGCTCAGTGAGTTTTTCTTTTCACCTGAAATTTGTGTAGCCTTTGACTGTGGGTATTTTTCTGGTAGACAGTCATCTTTGTCCCTTCCTGACATTCTCTGCTTGGTGCTTTGATATTTAGCAAACAGAAGTACATGTGCATGCTTGTTAGGATGAAAACTATTTGTCTCCTCTAACCAAAGTGTGACCTCAGCGTGACTTCTGTTTTGCAGTATGCAAGTTTAGAAAACTGCATTCTCAAAGAGAGTAAAGTTTTCTGCTACTGTAATTTTTCCATCATTTTCTCTATGTAGTTTTTAAAAGTCCCTTTCTCTTTCAATAATTTCAACTAGTAATAATGAGGTTTGTTTGTGCCAAACCTCAATCATTATATTTCCCTGCCAAATGCAAGCTAGTTTTGTTCCATTTTCAAATCAGCATCTTATAGCCTAAAAAATAATCAATCTAAATCAGAAAACTGGCATTTAAAAATCCTCCCATAAGAAACTCATGCTCATATTTTGAGGTAAAACTGTAAGTAGAGAAGCTGTTTTCTTCTCTTGCTATTATTTATTGTATTACTTACTGTTATTTTGCTCTTATTTACAAAAAATAAATAGGAAGTTTCTCTTTCAGGTGATCTCTTTTAAAATTCTGTCTCTCTCCTCTCTTTCTTTCTTTTTTTTAAAAAAAAAATATTTCTTAATCTTCTTATTTCTGTTAGAAATGTAGAAAACAGTTTCTAAGTCAGGGAAGGTCTTATATCATCAGAGGACATTTTATATCTTTTCCAAATTCAGGCTTAGTTTGAAAGGTCCATTATCTGACTGATGGATAGAGTATAAATCATGCACAAGAATGTCAGCTGAAATAGTGCACTTTCATGTCATTTATTACATTTCAATACTATGTACGTATCGTCTTAATAAGTTCCCCAACATAACACAGTTGCAAGTTGCCCAATGTTTCCATTTATACAAAATGAATTTCAGTTCTACTAATTTAGTTGTAACTTCTAGATAGGAAAATCTAGAGAATATTCTCTGAAGTGCAAAGGTCAACTGAATTCCGTGAAATACAGTGGAATTTGGGCACTATTTCCCACTTATAGTTTTGAGAATCTGTTCTTATAGACAGCACTATATATCTTGACTCAAAACCATTTTACTTCCTCTCTGCTATATGATGTATTTGAAGTGATGCTTCAGACCTTACAAAAGGACTCTGTGCTCTGATCTTCATACTCAACTGTGTGCAACAGGAGCCACAAACAAAAAAAAAAAAAAAAAAAAAAAAAAAAGAGAACAAATACTTTTATCTTTGCTCCTTAGTGGTTTTTTTTTTCAGAGCTTCCTTGAGAGAATGTGGACCCTAACCCTGTTGAGCTGTTTGCCAGGAGCAGGAAGTCAGCAAATACTACCCTGAAATCTCCAGCTTTGGAAATTCCCTTTTAATTTTGTATTTATTGCTGCTGATAAACTACAACTGGTGAAAACAAATAACCAGCCAAACAAACAAAAAAACTCACTATCTGAGCATATTGTTTTTGCAACCAATAGAGTATTCTGGGATTTTTCATCAAAACTTTGTGATTACAAAGAAGCCTGATATTCACATGGACAGGGATTTGCTATAGTCCTTTCTGAATGTTTCCTGTCATTAGATGTCTATATTTCTGAGGATTCAGATTGGCTTTACTTCTGAAGAATGTGGCTTTAGATAATTCTATTTTTCAGCAACATCAGGAACAAGAACAATAGGAACAAAGATTTGATAGTTATTATAGGAATCAAATAATTTTGATTCTCCCTTTTGTGGTTTCTTCATTTTTGCTCTCCCAAATTATAGATCTGCTAATCTCCTAGCTAGAGAGCTGCAGTTAGTACCAACCATCAAGCAAGATACAGTAATGGCTGGTATGAAACAGAAACACAAATAAGCAGGTAAGGAGATTTAATTCCCCTTCTATTTATTTATTGAAGTAAAAGATTTTTACACTAAGATAAGAAATTAGGAAAAGGATATTGCAATTAAATATTCTTCTGTAAATTATCTGATCCACTGTGATAGGAGCAGATTAGAAAATAGATACATTCTTAAAAGCTATTAATTATACCATAAAATTCAGGAAGACTTTATGTTATTAGTATTTTGCTCATGGGAATTATTCCAGTGATGTAACTGACAAATTTAATACAACATATGTTTCAATCAGAATATCTTGAAATCATTTTCTTGGTTAAAAGCTTGAAATCTCTAAGATCTTAAGAATATGTAAACAAATTTAATATATTCAATTGCATATATCTGCATCTGCATACACCAGTCACTATTTTTCTTAGGTGCCTGAAGGTACAAACATCTTTCAAATTTAGGCACTCTGCATTATACTTTGGAAATACCTACCTCTATCTGTTGACTTTAGAGGTCACTTAGAATCTATGCTTCTTTGAGTGCACCAGAATACAATATTACCAAAGTTCAATAGCACATTTTAAGAAAGAACTATTTCAACAGTGATAAAACTAAGTAATTTCAGATTTTTATTCTGAAGAAATTTTACATGGATTTCTTGAGAATTGAAAAGGTTTGACATTCTGCAATTCCTCACAAGACAAGATATTTCTGGTTTATATGCAATTCTAGTGACAAACATTGTCATGGAAAAGAATAAATAGTCTCAACATCAAGGTTCACTATCAAAAAGATTTAAAAATACTGCATGAAATGCATACAAAGTTACAGGTGTCTGTGCTATGTTTAATTTGTATTCTAATTTGAACTAGAGATTCCCATAAGAAAAAAAGCTACAAAAATGAGTCTTGTAAAAAATAGAGCCAAGTATTTGTTGAAGTAGTGCTCTGATAAAGTGGAATAGCATTTCTATTTCAGACAATCTTCATTTCCTCTTGATAGAGTCTATAAGGCAGTACGTGATCTCCAATGTCCTCGTTGTATCAGCAAACTTCCAGTGCAATAGGGAGCTCCTAGGGGAAAAATATGTGAGGATAACATAAAACCAAGTTTAAGGAGACCAGAAGAAACTCTGATTGACATCTCATGTGGTGCAAGAAATGAAAAGGCAGTTAAAGTGTGCAAGTAGTCCCTTAACTCCCTGGCTATGCAGAGAAGGTAAGGTTTCTTAGTGTGAAAATAGCATTCAACTTTGATTCAATGTTCAAGGTCTTTTGAGCCCTAGAAGTTACAGTTATTGGAGGGAGTGAATCTGATTTTGTCTCTAGGAATAAACAATGTTTATAGATTTCAGCTCCTGCGTTTTAGATCATACTAAAGGAAATAAGTCTGTACATATAGATGTTCAACTATACAAACCTGTCTTTATGCCATACTGACTAGTTGCTTTATCATGACCAAGGTTTCTAGATTATGAGTCCCTGCTGTGTTATTCTTAAACCTTATTATCGCTAACATTTCCTCCGATATGTGCTCTTTTCCATGTCTTCTTCTAGTATTTTCATCAGCATACTCCTTTTTCATATTACTGCATTTGTTTATTCTACAACTTATACTTTCTCCATCCCGTTCTTGTCTAACAAATATTTAGTCTATTTTTTTTATGAAAATGCCTCTTAATAACATGATCTAAAAGACAGATCTCAAACCACTTTGACATAATTTATTTAGTAATTGCTTTAAGGTGAAGAAATTATTGATATATATATATGATAATATATCTATTCCCTGAACAAGAAATATCTCTTTTTCCTGACCTAGTGATTCTAAAACTTCTTAGAACTGCAAATTCAAATAGTTTTTTTCAATACTTTTGAAGTCTCACTGTGAAGAAGTCAGCTGAAGCCTAAAGTGTTTAAGCCAGCTTCTACTTTCAGAGACTGCTTCCTATGTCTTCCAATGTTTGTTCTCTTCAGGAAAATAGAAGTTAAAATAATATATTGCAGGAAAGTTGATACTGATTACTCAAGAATAAAAGTGGTAAACAAGCGTCTGTAAAATGTATCTTTAATTTCAATCTATATCTCTCTGGTTCACAGGAAAGCTCAGTCTGAAACTTTAAGTTTATTCTTATATAATATTCAGGTGTATTTTTACTTATGCTATTTTCATCAAGTCCACAATCATAGTAGTTAATGTAAGTTTTCAGATTTTACAATATTTCTGCCATAGTTGATTTGTTGATCCTTATTGTCTTTCTGTTGTTAAAGGCTTTTCTCCTCCAAGTCACTTGCTGTACATGAACCAAAATATTTGCTACTACCTGAATTTTCTTATTAAAAATTCTCAGAGACTGAATTGCTTTTTAAAATAATATTATTTATATGTCCTCAGTTATAAAATCAATCAATTATGGTGATGTTGATTAAAATAATGAGCCCATGGGGAAAAAAAGTGCAAATCAAGCCTATCATCTTTGAAAATATAGTGTGCTATTCTGAATTACATTAGAGAATAAATCTAATGACAAGCTTCAATGTCATTAGAAGCTTGAGCAGACTTCGTTGAGCAGACACTTCAATGCATTTGAAAGATATTTAAGTCTATCCTTCAGATAGATAACTTAAAAGTAAATGAGATTAGAATGACAAACCAAAAATATATAGAAATTCTGAAAATTGATTAGCTAAGCATTCCTCCTAAAACAGTTGAATTCATCATGTTTTATATCTGCTTTTTTATTAGTTTATTGCTAGTTAAATGAATTTGCAATAATTGTATTTTTAAAATTATCAATAAAAATGCAGATTTTTCCAGGAAGGAAAATAGATATGAAAGACATGAATGGCTTATTTCAAGAATAAAAATATCTCATGCTTTTATTTGTTAATATTTTTATTGATAATTATGCTGTTTATCAAAGTTAGAGACTGCACTTGTTTGTTCTTTTATTTATCAAATTCTTAATTTGAGCCTATAATAATGCTCAGTCTTAAACATTTCCCAGAGCAATAATTGAAGTTCCCAGATTATTGAGGAGGTAAGGCAATTGTAGATGCCCTTCTGAAAGAGCAGCTCTGAATCAGTTAGAGATTTGGTTACTAGGGTGATAGCTTGATAAATATTCCTGCTCTAGCTCCAACACATTTAACTAGAAGAAACAAGTCCAGAATTTTCTGACAAGCTCGTGGTAGGGTTGTGTAATCCTTAAAAAACTAGCAGTGTTATTTCTTTAGACTTTTATATGGCAAGGTATGTATTTTTAAGGCCATCATCTGCTTTTTGTTTTGGTTTATTTTTTGTTCTTTTTGCTGCCAAAATTCCATTGTTCCATTCATCTCACTGTGAGTCACTATTTTGTAACTTGAACATTTTGTAACTCAGACTTTAACTCACAAATTGTCCTAATTGGTTGTGTGTTTTCTCCTAGAAAAAAGATCTCACTGGAAAGAAATAAAATTTCTCACATGCAAAGGAATAAACAGAAGGTATATATTCCATTTAAGACTTGAATCAAACTAATGGAGAATTCAGCAGTGTATGATTATGCATTACTCTGCTGCACATGCATAAATTTAGCACCAAATGATTAATTTTTAAATTGAATAAATTTGATTTACAAGCTGTAGAAGGAAATAAGAGTAGAAGGTCTGATAAGGTATAAGAACTCCTTAGTATTATTTTCTGCTTAAGTCTTAAGGCTTTCTGAATGTAGGATCAAAATTTGCACTGGCTCTTGCAGCTCTTGCAGCTTTTCACTGGTTTGCAAGCCATATTTATGAAAGGATATTTTTCAAGGGAGATTGGTTTATATGGGGAATTGCTGATATTCAGCAATTAGTGGTGACTGAAAATAGAATCCAACATTTAATATGGCCTAGTGGACCAAAACTATTCAAGAGTGCACAAGTAAAACAAATAAACAAACAAAATCAGTAAAATGTTAAGAATATGGAGGGGAAACTTTAACACAGACCCTATCTCTTTGGAGCGGACTGAAGAGATAGAAGAGTTTTCTTTCTGTTCTTAAACTTTGTGATGATTTTTAAGTGTTTCAGAATGTACTGAAACACTGAATTGAATAGGAAAAATTCATGAAACATAGTCCTAGATAGTCCTAGACTTAGTTGAAAAATAACAAAACTTGGTAGCCAGAGAGAATAAGATATTGTTTTGTAAAGGAAGGAGACGAGGAACCCCATTAGCTTTAAGACTTGCCTATTTTTACGCTGTGCAATCTGAATAAGAAAGAAAAAAATATGCAACTAGAGCTGTTTAAGAAACAATAATAATAATGCAATAACTAGGTGTCTTTACTACACAGGATCGTATCATGAGATTTATAACAGTATATCTCCAAGTATTTGAACCTATTTTGTCATATTTATCTGGAGTCTTTCAGACCTTACTGGATTTTTCTCCTGCTTTGGATGGTTTAGCTCTAGGCTACCTTCACACTCTTCATACACACATGGAAAAAAAAAAATCCAAGGAAAAAAAAAGATTGTCCAGGTCCTTAACATCTTCTTATCTTGTCCTCTATACTTTTGAAATCCTCTTCTAACTCATTTTTGCTTGCCCATGAGTCTTTTCCACTCTAAAGCTCTTTGTAGTCCTTGAGTCCTTGTAGTATTTTTGGAACAAAAGTTAGTTGGATTTTTTTAGTCTCTAAGTCTTTTAATCTTTTAGTTTTTAATGAATACCATCTTCATAGACTGGAACTTGCTTCTCCAGCAAAAGGAGTAACAGAAAAGATTGCACAGAGAAGAAGGTTGTTAACAAAATAATCATACAGGTATTCAGATCCACATAGCTCAAAATTTTGGCTAGAATTTGTAAGTTATGCGTAAATAGACTCTCCAGATTGTCACAGCAGCTGTTCAACAGGGGAATTCCTCTCAGTTTATAGTTCTATTTAGAAGACAGTTATAGTAAGAACCTGCAGCTTAATTCTTGTTAACCAATTTACCCACAGATTAGAACTGAGAATGTGCTTTATTAGATTTCTCTCACAGTGCGCTATGGAAGTACTGTCTTCTTCTCTGTGCTTGCTGAAAGAAGTTCTCAAACTTGCAATTAATGTAAGAAGATTATCTGGGGAGCTCTCAGGGTTCCAAAATAAAGATACAGTGCGCTGCACATTTAAATGTTGTTATTAGGATACATATGCTAATCTGACTACATTTCAAAATTCAAATTCCAAATCTCCTAATTTTAAAGTATTTTTATGAAAGTAATTTTTCAAAACTAATGAGAAGTGATAATGAACCTTAAATACACAAATATGCTTCTATATATAGAACCAAATATTTACCTGAATAATATAGAAAGGTTAGGGGCAAAAATTGATACATGCATAAATTACAATACAAACAGAAGAAAGTGCATAGGATGTCTAACACTAGTATCTTTGTTTAACTGGGTGTTTCATAAGCAAGTACAGTCTGTAGTTAATTATAGAATAGCTTTCTTAAAGATAGAATAACAAATTTTAGGTTAAAATTTACTATAAAAGAAAGGTTTTAATATTTAAAAGACTTAGAAAATATATTTTGAGAATTTACTATCATTATTTGTGTAAAGAATGTTCTATAGAATATCCTTTTTTTCCTGAGCCAAGTGAAAGAAATCCTGAAAAAGCTTTATAAAAGTGTTTCTATGCCTTTCTGTATGCCACACTTTAATAGACAGTAACTGGACTATTCATATCATAATTTTTCTTCTTTTTTTTTCAATTTTGATGTTTGCTAGCTTTCATATGTTCCCTGAAGATTTTCATCTCACAAATAAAAGACCTTAATTATTTCTATAATGGATGGATTAGTGTTCCCATGAGTTGATTCTTTCTGTTTAAAAATCATTGTAGGTATAATAAAATGCAAGTAGTTCATGACCGCTGCAGTTGCTTCACAAATTAGCAGAGTGAAAAACAGGAGAAAAGAAATTCATAAAAAGAGAGGATTAAAGATAAACCTAAACAGAACTGGTGCCATTAATGGATAGTAGCATTCAGGTCAAGACCATGGAGAATAAATTAGTTGAGAAAAGCATAATACAATAGCTGACATCCAAACAGCTTTTCATGTTTTTGTGGTTTTCACTATACCCTTGTAAGAGAGCTTTAGGGGTATTACATAACAGCTGCTGCAACTAGAGCACTTTGGATGCTCCTACAATATATATCATATTTTATTAGATAATTAGCAAATTAATTTTGACTTCTCTTTTCTCATTTATATCCAAAAATTGCACAAAAGTGGCTAACAAGATATCGTTTTTAGTGTGAGGACTGCCAAGTTTTACTTCACTTTCTGAACTGTTTTACATTCTTAGTCTTCTTATAGAGGAAGAGTCTCCCTGTGACTCTGAGGCTCTCACAGCTTTTAAGCTACTCTTGTGTGTTTTGGAGACTTCAGGACTTCCCAGCAGAATTTAAACTGGATAGGGTAAAGACCTGAAAAGTTCTCTTCCTTTTTCTTGCCTTTTAGGAAGAAACATTAAACTGTCCTTTGAAAATGAGTCTATATGTATGATTCAGTGCAATATCACAGCCCAAGGGCCAGCCTGGAAAAGTGCTGTAAATCTTTCAGAGCAGGAGAGAATTCCACCAATATTGAAGCTCTGTCTTGATATTACATACATTTGTAGAATCGAAATGGGTGTCTCTATTAGAGTAGTGACATTGCAGCCTATTTTGAGAACTCTTTTTTCCGTGATTCACTGTAGTCTTTGGTCGGGTTTCACCACTGTTCACAGAATCATTGTGTCTACCTCCCTATTAATTTTTGTTGTTGTTAGCATTTATAATTTAAGTATATCCAGCACTATATAGAAAGAGGCTACTGTCTTGCTGTTTGAGGAAACAATGTTCTGGAATGCATAATACTGCCTGTCATATGATTCTTTCAGCTTTACTTATAGGTGACGTTTTATCCAGTTGAACTGTGAGCAGTTACTAAAAGAGGTGATTCTATTCCCACTTCCTCTTGCTCATGCATTCCCAACTTAACATTATATTTTGCAGTCAATCACATGTAGAAACAATGAAAAAATTGACTTACCAGCCATCAGCAATCAGGCTTTAAATTAGTTTATTGCTAGGAGGCTTCCAACTCCTACTTATTCCAAATTTTGTTCTATTTTTCTTTAAAAGTTGGAAGGCAATTATAACATCGCAGCTATGTCTCTGTCACTGGCACTTTTAACCTCTTTTCAAACCTTTGTATTATGCTGCATTTTTGCAAAATATTACTGCTGTCATTTGAGGCAATCCCTGATTTATTATTATGTGTCAGTTTAATTAACATGCTGTTTCACTCCCTCTTCCAGATTGTTAATGAAGATGTTAAATAAACAGGACCAAACAGTGATCCCTGCAGAGCTCGCCAGACACCTCCCACCAACCTGATACAATGCCATTTTTCATTACCCTTTATTTGCACTCAGCCAGCCATTTTTAAATGCAAGTGACAGTACTCCATGTCCAAGCCAATTTAAATTAATTTTGCAAGTAAAGATTTTGTAAGACACTACATCAAATGTTTTACTCAGACCAGATACATTACACATGCTTTCATCCCCTAATTTTCTAAAGCTATCAGAAAAAGCAATCAAGCTTTGAAGATTAGTAGTACATCCAGCCAGCTTTTTTGCTGGTCCATTCACTTATAAAACCGATCCTGGTGTTATTAAAGAACCGCCACTCCTTTAGCTGATGACTGATTAAAACAATATATTTTTCTAATCCATTACCTTCACAACATATAATATTGCTCTGATTATTCCTCCTAACTTTTAGGCTAGCGCTATGTGGGATGTGGCTTAATGTTTTGATTGACACATTGTTCTTTTTCTTAAAAAGGACCTTTGTAGCTGAGATTATGTTTATCCTGCGTATTTCCAGCTGGTAGCTTGTATCACTTGTTATTCTTTAATCCTCAGGAAGAAGGCAAGTAGATCCTTTACCACCTCCTTAATTATATTAGTGAAGGAACATTAGACTGGCAGTTGGGGCAAAAAAAAAAAAAAAAAAGGGAAAAAAAAAAAACAGTAGAGTAGGTCTAATTCTAGCCAAATCACATTTATTTGTGCTCTTTAGGAAGGACAGGCTGGGAAGGCGAGGTGGTGGAGTTGCTCTGTACGTGAGAGAGCAACTGCAATGC
>JAUBOD010000117.1:4634785-4673513 GCA_032353885.1 Nothura maculosa
GGGGGGTTGGACTAGATGACCTCTGAGGTCCCTTCCAACCCTAAGCATTCTATGATTCTATGATTCTATGATTCTATTTTTTTCACAGCCAGGGGAAAATACCAGTCAAAATAAACTTATTGTCCCTATTTAACACATTCCTTTCCCCTATGCTTCACTGCTTGATTATGTTATAAATTGTTGTTCTTAAGGCTCTTTGCCAGAATTTTTCTCTTTTGACATGTCTAATCACTATTCTTCTGCCTCCTTAGATCTGGCCACTTTGCTTTAATACTTATGTATGTATTACTTTTAATACCTCTTTCAGTGCGTCACTGAGTGTTGTGTTTCTTTTTCTTGATGTAGTCTGGGACACAGAGAGACTCAATGACTTATTTCACTTTTATAAATGCTCTAATAGAAATAGCGTGTATTCAGGAACACTGATATTTTTCCTCCAAAGCACTTCACTAACATGCTGACTACTAAGCTGTTCTTTTACACTTTCATATTCTGCTAGCACCATTCAAATATAGTTCCTGGCACGCTCCTTACAACAAAGCAAATATTGCCTAGGGCTCACTTCTACCTCTAGTTTATCTGTGATACTTCTGTTGAAATGGGTCCAAAATCTGTACTGCCTTGTTTCTCAAAAACTTTCATACTGCAAATCAGCTTGTTCAGAGTAAAATTTTCAAATTTAAATATTAAATTTATAAAATTGTCCTTTTTTTTTGTAGTTCTTCTAAGCTCAATTCGGTGGAATCCTGCAGTGGGTGCATCTTTTCTTGTGAGTCCTGTTTCTTATCTATAAAAAGTACTAGTATTTTGCATTTAAGTCTTTCTCCTCACAGTGGAATGATTGCAATGATTTGGTCAGCAGTTTAATTCTCCTATGCATGCAATAAGGTGGGAAATGTGTTGATTCTCCTCCCAATGCTAAGAGAAGCAGGAGTCAAAGCTCCCCAAAAATCTAATTTGAACAAGAGTCATACATAACATACAACATAGCTCAGTAAGAATAAAAATGTGCTGATGAAGAATATTATTGGTGTTGGCCTTGATTCCCCAGTGGTAAGAATACCAGAATAGTACAATAATAATAATAAGTTTAAAATCTTTTAGTAAGATGTAAGCACTACTTTAAAATCTCAATGTAAGCTGGAAGACTCAATCTTCTTTTTATTCTTTTATCTGAAATATCTAATGCTTTAGATGCAGATTAGGAGAGACTGGACTTAGCTTGGCATTTACACAAGCTTGTATGGGGGAAATATGCAGTTTCATAAAGGCTCCTATGGCAACGCACATATGGCTCTATGCTGAGACTGTCAAGAAAGGAGTAGGGCTTTGTTTCAGTCCGTTTCTGCGATCCTTAAAAACAAAGACGTCATTACCTCGACATGAAAATAAATGCCTGGGACCTACAGCAAATCACATAGATTCAAAAGTCTCTTTTCTCCCGATTCACCTTCTCCAGTCCAGTGATCATGCACTTCAATTTTTTTTCCCCTCTGAGTTCAGCCTGAATGTCCAAATCGACACAGGAAGTTGAAGACCAAATGTTGATAACCATCCCTTTGAGGGCAAAAAGACAATATCTGAGACCTCCCACTCTCCACCAACATTGATTTGATGGTTCAACGCAGACCTGCATTTTTGCAGGTCCTTTGCAAGGTCCAAAAGGGCAGCCATGGCCCTGTGGCAGCCCTGGCCCCACAGGATGGCAGGCACCCACTCAGGATAGGCCTAGATGAAGGGGCCAACATGGCAGGGATGGGCAAGGTGCAACGGCAGCCACTGCCATGGCAGGAGCAAGGTACAGCGTTGGCTGCTGATGTGGCTGCAGGTGAGATGGGGCAGTGTGGTAGCGACTGATGTGACTGCAAGCAAAGATCATGTGGTGGAGTGCTATAATCTCAATTATTTTCTTCTTTGTTTGCAAATATAAGAAATTGACTTCCTTTATACATAAGTTGCTAGTATACCTTAAAAAATATTGAAACTAAGGGCCTGGTCTCAGCAACAGTGAACCTCTGTGTTGAATTTATGTTAATATGAAGAGCAACTCTATACCTTGGGTGCAAAATATTGTTCATTTTGAGCATTGGCCGAAAGAAGATGACAGGTCATTTGGTTTCTGGCCTTACTGTCAGTATGCAAAGGATAACTGAAATAGGTTTTGATAGATTTTAATTATTCTGAGTGTATTTATATGTATATTTATTATTTTTCCTTTTCCTAAGCCTATTTCAAAGAATGATGCTTTTAGTTTTGGCCAAAGGTTAGTTCCCAGGGCCTGACACTTGTCCTATCTCCTGTGAATAGTCAGTCACCTCCTGAAGAGCAGTGAAGGACATTGGGATTAAGGAGCTAGATGAGTAAAAATATTTGCATCTGCTTGGCCTTCCTGGCACTCAGCAGTCTTAGGTTGCTTAACTTCAGAAGCAAGTGACAATGCATCAATGACATACTCATAGCCACGGTGGGGTCTGGAGCCTAGGGTATGCCAGAGGTCTTCTGTAGGGCATCCTACAGTTAAAAAGTTGAGAAGTAACAGCAGTGTTGCTGCAGTGGAAGGAAGGAAAGTCATGGATTCTGAACTTTCAGAATTTAATATTATATTGGTCAAAAGAAGGTTCCTCCCTTTAGAAAGCGATTTATTGCATCTGAGTGGAGGGACATGGTCTTATGGTGGGCTTGGAGAGGCAAAATGGATTTTGTGCCTTGGGTCTCAGAGCTGATGAGGTGTGTGCATTCATGTGCCTGGGTTTATAGTTCACCTTCATTGGTGTCATACCTTGTAGATAAGTTTTTGTTTTGTTAACTCCTTCTGAGCTACTCATGCGTTAACAGACAGCAAATACTGAAAACTATAGCAGTTATTTTACTCCTTAGAAACTATAATGGAAGCTTTTGAAACGGCTTCATCTTCAATGATGTGCTGCAATTTGCACTTGAAGATGAAATAAAAATCCCCATTTTGCACTATAATTGAATTGAGTCTCCAAATTTGGCACAGCAGCTCTTGAGAGGTTAACTGAATTTTCAATTCACCAAACAGAAGACTTAAAATGTTTATTGGAGGGTTGCCCAATTTTCCTTGTGTTTCGTGGGCTTTCTGAAGTAGTTGAGGCCAGCCCAGCACCAAGTGTTTAACAGCTTCCTGACCTTTAAGATACAGAAAACTTTTGAACATTGAGTACTAGCAGTGCTAGTGTATTTCTCTTTATTCATCTCGAAATACTTATTTTAACAAATCATTTATAGACATTCAGATGCAACAGTTGATGCTGCTTCTCTGACACTTCTACCTAAGTAACGTTTTAACCAAAAAATTAACACGTAATTCCCCCAGTATTTCTTATTAAATATATACATACGTACCTATATACTCCATGATGCTCAGTGCAAATCATAGGGCCTAGTAGGACATTGTCAGCTATTTTAATTCTGATGGGATACATAGGTGGGTAGGAATATAAATTCAGAGTGAGCAAGGAAGCTGATGTACTGGGGAGTTTTTGAAGATGCAGATGTATTAGCAGGTAATTAGCAGCTAATATTGTAGGAAGGAATATTTTTATTTGCAACTCTTTAAAGAATAAGAATTATGATGTTCTAAAATAGCAAGTAATTCGAAGTGTTGCTATTTGATTATTTGTGTTTTAACTCTTACAGACCATGTTTTACAATACCTGTCGCAACTCTTGCAACCAGCTAGAAATTTAATGTGAAAAAGTGTCAGCCAAAACCTCCAACCAATACCTCCAGTATTTGCATGTTGGAATTTGCTGAATAGTTCAAGTAGACCTGTCCATATCAAGGAGCATTTTACTGGAAAGAATAATCTTTATGTATCCCTTTATTTCATTGGGGTGGTCACTTGTAATCAGGTTACTTTTCTGTCTCTGAAGCACTTTATATTCTGTAAAGTTCTTGGAGTCAGACTATTAGGTTGGAAAAAAATAAATGTTATTCATATCCTTATTAAAAACATATAATAACTGTCATTGGTGGAAAATCAAGCAAGATATAAACCTGAGTGTTTTTGATAGTATTTTCCCTGTATCTTGAAATTGAGCTATTGAATTAATAAGCAAAAATTTCTTATAGTACTAAATTACATTTGCGACATAATAGCTTTTCTGTATTTTGTTATAGTTGATTAACTATTTCTAACAAAACCAGTTGCTTATTCAGAATGTTATGGTAACTTTTAGACTGCTATGTACTTCTACTGTCTTTATGAAAGACAAGCTCTGTCATTATACTCCCAAAGGGAATACCAGTAGATATGAAGTATAGGGAATAAAATTGGAAGGTTACAGATTCTTGTCATATATTTGTGTTTTATGACTTTGAGAACATCAGAATGGCTTAGTGGGGAAAAAACACTAAGAGTGAAAGGAAGTAACTATTAATGTCCTATCAGAGCTTGATGGAGCTTGATATAATTAAAAAAAAAACTTGTGATATCTCCAGCAATTGTAATTCCAATTATTTGCTAGCTGAAGGCAACTTTCACTGCTACAAGTTAGGAAATCATGTAAATAGCCTAATTAATATAATTTGCCTTATGCTCTACTAAGAAAACAAAAACAAATATGTCATTTTTAAAGAATAAATAGCACAGTATAAACTAAATATTATAAATAGTCAGTTTGTAAAGCAAATATTGCATATTCCAGATCATTCTTAGTATTTCTATGTAATTCAGCATGATTTAATGAAATTATAATGACTTGCTTTAGCTTTACAACTGCTTTACAATAAAAGGAAAGCATTTCCTTTGTATGGATTAGAGCTAGTTCTATTGCAAAATGGTGTGTGACAACATGTGCAGCAGGGGTGCAGAAGATAAAAAGAAGGTTTCATCATCTTGCATCTTCACTCCTTTAATATCATGAGACTTTCTCAAAACTTAAAATAAGTCTTTGAAATATTCCATGTTGTAGTTGTAGAAGGATACAATAAACAATACTTTGCTTTTTTGTCATGTGGAATGAACAGATAAAGCTATTTATAAAAGTGCAAGGACTTACAAATCACTCTAAAAATTGTCATATGTCAATATCAGTGAGAAATTAATCATCTGAGACAAAAATATCTATACTTTTTTCTACAACCTTATCCTATTTTTGTACCTGCTATGGACAGATTCTCTCATGATGATGAAGGTATATTCAAAACCACAAAAGGTTAAAATAGGGCAAATACAAAGACTAAAGATGTAGCTTTTCTTTTAAAAGTGTGTGACAATTTACTATTTCATTGTTGTAGCATTTAAAGAATCTTATGAGCAGTCAATGTGCTTGCTATGTACACCTTTAACAAAATAATAAAAACTTTACAAGGCAGATGTAAATAGATGGACTATGAGGATTAGGAGAAATATATAATAAATTGTTAGACATTTTATTAAAATTAAATAGCATTAGATTTTTCTGAGAGTTGTGGATTTAAGAGTAAAAAGCCATACTTACAACAAAACATTTTTATACATCAATTTTCATTAATAAAATTTGTTGTGTCTGCTGCTTTCCCAAAAAACCTGTTCAATGTTACTTTAAACTTGGCAGGTGGGATTGGGTAAACTGAATTCTTTGGCTCTTAGCCACTTTTACTCCTGTTAAAAAGAGAAACTTCTAAGAGCTTTCCAGGTGATCCCGTAGTGAATTTGCTTTTATACTTTGAACTAAAGTGGAATTGTAAAGTAAAGATATGAAAACGTTTTAATTTTAACAGGTAATTTTCCCTTTTTATATATATCTCTTAGTAAATCTGGTTTTCAGGTTTTCATCCAAAGCTCTCTTTGCTCTAGTAGGAATAATATACTATTCCTACTAGAATAGCAGCAATTAATGGTCTATATCCTGCTTTCAGGTGTATGTGAGCAAGGCTTATGCTGCGCTCAGTTCTTTTTTATAACTATTAGAAAAATTCATTTTAAAAGACATCCTCTCTTCTCCTTCAGAATGATTTCACGCTGTTGATTGAACTGATGGTTTTAGTTGTCTCCTTGATAGCTTAACTCATACGCAAGATTAAAATATAAAATTTGACTCCTGTTACTTGCCTTGATTTTGTAAAGCCCTTCTCTGAACCAGTGCTCAAGTTATCAGATATATCACCCTTGCAGACATCTCACGTCCTGACTCATGAAAGGCCTTCATGCATCCTTAGATCAGTCCCCCGGCCGGGAGCAAAATTCTGTGTTCTGCCTGACAGTACACTGATGTGTGAAGCAGAAGGTATAAAGAGTTGCCTTCCTATTGCTAGATGTGGCCTGCTGCACTTGAAGGAGAGGCAGAGAATAAAAAATTATTTTGCCTATAAACTAAGCTTATTTGATCTAGAAGCCTTTCATTTGTGCTAAGTACATTCATCGCTCTCCAGGTTTTCAGAATATAGTCTCCATTTCTCTTTCTAAATTACACAATGCAAGGGTTATTTCCAGCATAGATTTTTAAATGAGGGTGTTTTACTTATTAGAAATGCAGAACTTGCTTTATATTACCGCGCTCCCTGATGAAAGGTTAGTTGCTGAATCACATGGGTTTGGTGGCTGTGGTACCGTCAGGGCGACACGTTAAGGCTGTAATAGGAAATCAAATAGTTCATTTCACAGCCATCAAATACACACCGAGCTGCCTCACTGGTTTATGCTGCTCTATCTTTTAGGACGTAAAACCTATTCTTACTTTATGAAAACAGTACTTTGTGTTAAATAATCATTTCATTTACATATAAAGGTTACACTTAATAAAAATATATGAACCAAAATTGCAACAAAGATACAACATCATAAACCACCTTTTCTTTAGAGTGCACTGTATTTTCCCCTTGAAAGGCTTCATTGCTTTTAAGACAGGAGATATTGCTTCAGAACTAAAGATTTAAAGCTTTTTTCTTCTGCCTGTAGTAAAAGTAATAAAGCTTTTTATTGTACAAAGACTGTAAATATATTTAGCAATAATTCCAACAGCTGGAAGTGTCTAAATGTCTGTAGAGGAAATACAAGGGTCATATTTATCTAGGCTTGGTCTAGAAATTTCTATAACTTTTCTTTTTCTACCTAAGCAGCATTGAACAGTTACTCTGTGTTATCTTGTAAGTCAGAATACAATCTCATGGAGGAAATAGCTCCTTGCCATTAAAAATAACATAGTGTTGTAACAGCTTTGTTGTGATTATTTTTGGTTGCTATTATTTGTTCTGATTATTTACTACAAATAGGCGTCACTCCTCCAGTGTGGATCCTAGCCTCCAAAGTCATGGTAGCTTCTCCAAGGCTCTGCAGCAGGTCTGATGTGTCAGTAAAGAGTTAGGTTAAAGAAATACAGCCCTTGTGAAAATTATGCTACCAGAACTTCTCTGTCTTAAAAGAATGGATATTTTTGAGGGAATCCATGACAATAACAACAGAAAAGTTGATGATGAAATAGAGTTGACTTTCAGGAAGAATTTAAAGGATAGAATGTGGAAGAGATGACAGAACAATCCATATGGAAAAAAAAATCTAACATGAAGGGAGAAGTATTACAAAGCTACTTAAAGCATATTTTAGGCTCTTACATTCCCTTACATTTTAAAAAATCAAAAGAAGGCATTGATGTTTATGTTTTTGACACCTTAAGTTTTCATCTATGGGAGTTTTACAAGAAATTATGCTTGTATCTTCCCTTGGCTGTATTCAGGAATTCATTTTGTGAGTGCAATTCTCTTTATTATATTTTTAAATGTATGAAACACCTTGAGGTTGGTAGAAGAGCAGAGTCAGGATAGTGATAAAATATATTCTCTTCAAAAGTAAAAGTTGAGAAACAATCTTGGATCTATTTTCACTCCTCACAGCCAACTGACTTTCTTAGTAAATATCTCAGCATTGTCAGTGTTTCATGTCAAAATCAATATTAATATATTTTCATTGTTTCAGTTTTATATTGTATTCCTGTTGACCTAAGATTACAACCAACCTTGCAGCTCCTAAATCCTATTATCCTTTGAGGAACATGTTGTACGAAGAGACAAGGGTACTTTATAAACAATGGAGTGTATCTTTTAACCCTGTATTTTGAAATAATGGCTTCTTTTCTCTTCTTATGATGCATAATCCAATATAGTAGAGTGATAGCTATGAAATAGGAATAGAATACAATTACAGGCACTTGCTTCTTATGTAGAAAATGGTAATTGGTGAATTCTCCGAAGATTTTTAAAATGCATGTTGGAGTCCCACACTAGGGTTTGTTTGGTGGAAAAAATGATTTATGGATTGCCAAAAAATAAAAAAATAAAAAATAAATCTACAACATATTTATCCAATTTGGAGCCATTCATTATTCACTCTGGACTTCTTTCACAGCTGCAGGTAGGACATGTTTGATTTTTCTGGATTCAAGCATTTAAAAATCAGTCATTTCTTGTAATTTCTCAGAGCAAAAACTGCCTTTCCTTGTTAGCTTTAGAGCTTTAGTTCACAGAAAGTTACCAAAGGCCAAACTACAAATGCAAGAGAAGCATTTGTGTAAGAAACAAACATGTCATTCAAGACTTTTTAAAAAATGTCTTCCAGCATTTCACTGTGCGCGGCTCTTTGAAGAAATGATTTGTATTTTTTAAAAATAGAGATAATAGTGAAACATGCAGTTATTGACAGCATCTTGCCAGATAATTGAATTTGAAGCATGAGAAAAAATCTCTACAAGTTTCTAGAGAGTACAAGGAAAAGAGTAATAATGGATATTAATGGTAAAAAGGAAATAAACCTCTTTTTTTTTTTTTAAGTGACCTGTCCAAAAACAAGAAAAACAAACATAGCAAGTCAAAGAAAGTGTGACTGTGCTGGTAACTGATTATTTTAAGACAGTACATTTTTAATTATGCTGAAAGATAGCAATTTATTGAATTTCAATATACTTAAAACTATATGTATCTTTTTTTTAGTATGATGACTAGAGTTTCAGAAACATCTGTGACTTTGAAAAAAAATAATTCCAGAGCAGAAACTTAATTTATGTAGAAATCTGTATATGACTGCGTATTTTGGATGGTTTTTGTAGAAACTGCTCTGCCTTAAGAGAAAGTTAGAAGTAAAGACTTAGTCTTGTACTGCCAAAATATGACAAAAATTAAAGATAAGTATAGTGTTGGATTCCTAGGTTGGGTTTAAGGCTCTTGTTTTACTAACCTGCTCTCTTCACTGTTGCACGTGATTGTGCATGATACTGTCACCAGAGCTGTGTGCTGCCTTCATAGCACCACTCTGGCTGCACTTACATGTGTATTCAAAGAGTCTCTTTTGTTGCAGACACTATATTTGGGTTGCATTTATCCACTTTTGGACAACCTGAGAAGTTCAGAGAGCAGGTACCAGTTCTTGATTTTTATGGTAATGGTAAAACAATGTGAAAGTTCACCCACTCCGAAAGTACTAATTTTTAGCACAGAAAACATTTTAAGATGATATAAGGTATGCCAAACAAAATACAAAGTATGATGAGAGATGCAGTGAATTACAGACATACAAAGGAAATGGAGAAGGTTTTAAGAGAAATTATTTTATGCAAAATTGTTACTGTACCAGTTAGTCATTAAAACAGCAGTAATAAAGCTGTATTTATAGCTGAATAAGAAGTCTCAGTGTGATTAAGATATGGAAGTAGCTAATTATACCTCTGAAATATTAGGAAATTGAAGTGATGAAAAGTATACAAATAAAAACAGAAGTGCATAAGAATTAATGAAGAGGCCAAAATAGGAAATGAAATAAAGGAAAAATGACAATCTGAATAATGTGCAATGAATAAATGCATAGTTGGTAGACAAGGAGATACTAAGGCCACTGGAGTGAATGAATGTATATTCAGTGCCTCAAAGTTGGCTTTTTTATATGAAGTTTTTATTTATATATTTTTATTGCTGTAGGAAGTGATTATTTCTCCTTTAAACACTTTAACTTGTCTTTTCCACAAGGTTTATGTGTTCACAGTGATGGAAGGTTGTGAGATCTTTGTCCATAAAGCCTGTCCATGTGGCTCTAAGGTTAGGGGCACTGTTAATGGCACTGGCACAGCTGTAGGCAGCAGTCCCAGCCTGCCCTCGACCACTGGCTCTGCCCTCAGTATCTCCCCTTGCTGCTGTGACAAGCACTGTAGTGCTGACAATTCAATCTGGAATTTATCTGCTTTAAAGCAGCCTTTGCTCTCACCACTACCTTATGTTGCACTACCTTTAAGCAGAATAGTCTCCTGATACACTTTGATGGTGTCCTTTGATGGCAGCACAAGGATTAGAAAAGCAAGCAACTGTGGGAAAAGGTGGGTCTGTCTTTGTCATAAAATAACCTCAAAATGGTTTCAGAAATCATGACCTGAATTTCCTTTTCAGCGTTTTTTTGCCTGTTGGAGCATGTAAGTTGGTACTAACTGACTGCAAGTTGGGCCTTTCTCTGTGTGCTTTTAAGACTGACTCTTCTTGCTTTGCCAGTCACATCTTTCTTGTCACCAAGCCCTAATGTATTTCCAGGGCAGCTGACTGCAGTGGGATCAGAGCAGACAGATGTAAATATAGGGTATCCTGAGCTGTTCACTAGAGAGCAACCTTCCTGGGCCCTGCTTTTTTGGAGATGGTTGAACGTGGAATCTCTGTGCTTAATCCCTCACAGTACTTAACGTGGCTGTGACCAGCTACCCTAACTAGTTATGGGGATCCTGAGGAAAGGCGAAATAGGAGTAAGTTAAGACACACGAATCAATGACATGTCATCTGCAGTGAAGAGATGGTACCTATGAATGAAAATCAGTCGTTGATAGATATTATCTCAAGGCCACATGTGCTGTAATGAGAATTAAGGTGGATTCTTTTTTTTCTAATTTATCCTTTCAGGCAATCCCTGCCATTGGGATTGGATTCACGTTCCTATCATCTCTGTGTAACTGTGGATATCCTTTGTTCGAACTCCAGTGCCTTGTAATGCCTTCAAATTAACTATTAGTCTATCCTGTTAATGGAAATAGCTATCTAGAAGTTATTTAACAGACAAGTAACATGTCCTCTTCATTTTTTTCCCTTTATCATACACTGGAAAAAATAGGTAGATAATGTAAAATACCCAGCCCAAGGACAACATTGAGTTTGAGGCATAAGATTATTACTGTGCACAAATCATCCTACAGATGTTAGCCTTTCTTATTTAAACACATTTAATCTATCATATCCCAGATAGTAAGAACACAAAACAGATTCTAGTACTGATTCTTTCAACTGACAACAAGTAAACTTACATAAGTGGTATAAAAAGCTGCTGCTTCTTAGTGGTTCCATTTGGATGCTATTTTGAGTTAATGGAACAGCTTCAGTGCGAATGTAGGAGGTTTGGACATGTGTGCATTTACATTGATTAAAACAAAAGAATCTGCAAATCTGAATGCCTTGAAAGATGAGACTTTTCAGAACACACAGCTCACTTGAGACTGATGAGGATTTTCTATATTTTTATCATCTACTTAGAAGAGATGTTTCACTCATATTATAATTTGGGGCATTAAACTTTTTTCGTAGAAACAGATGGCTTAAATAAAGCCAGTGATATTTGTTAAGCAGTAAACTGGTTCCACAAGCAAGTGGAATAACAATAGCAAGAGCACAATAACTGGTAAAATAGTTTAATACTGTAGATGGTGAACTGCTAGTTCTACTTTAAGTGAAATCAGCTCATCAAGTCTAAGATGATTCCGTCATTTTGCCAAGGGAGTTGAGAAGTGCACTGTTCTTACTGGTACTCTGATTTAAAGCCCAGGAGAAATGAATATTCATGGAGTTGTATAGGATTGTGAATGAAGAAGATTTGGCAAACACTGATAATCTGCCTTGAAAGTAAGAAATGCAAAAATTAAAGGTTATGCACTGAAGCTGAAGAGGGGATTTAGAAAATATCTAAGCCAGGCACATAAAATTTCTTTATACAGATAAAAATGTGCTAAATAAGACCAGAAGCACTGGAAGTTTTATTCCACTTTGGGAAGCTTCAGGTAATGATGAGTTTTCAAATCCTGCATGATCTGATTTTCTTAGAAAGTCTTTATGTTACCGGTTAAAATATTACAATCCTGGATCTTCCAGCTCTCCAAAACATATTTTCCAAATATTTTAGAAAGCAAGAACGTTTAGATCCTTGCTGAGCTGTTATAAGAAGAGATACTTTGGAAGCAGCCAATCACGGGAAAGTTTCAAGATGAGGTCTTATTACAGCAATTCACTTGTTTGTCGAAAGAGCAAACTGATGTTCATCTGCAGACTTTCCTCTGCACTGTCATCTTGCGAAGCTGCTAATTCCATCAGTTTGTTATTAGAGTGTCCTCACCCTTCTCTTTCATCTTGGAGGCTGTTAGGGCCGACAGATCACATCTTGGAGAACACTGCATTGAACTACTTAAGTCTAGAAAGAGACAGAACTCCCTCTCTGAGAAATTTTGTATTGCTATGTTTGCCAATTTTATTCATTAAAAATTTGAATCCAGGAGGTAAATTCTGTTGCATATCATGTATGTGAGGTAGGCTGACTGTCTCTTGAGAAAGGTAAATTATTGTGTCAGCAATATGACAGAACTTCATTGATCCTGGTGAAGATGCATGCTAAAACATTGCATTTAATGTTGTACAGTTAAGAGATATGCCAAGGTATGCTAAATATGCCAAGATTTTACATATACAACTAATGGTTTCATTGCAAGGTACTTTATTTCTAAAATAAGAGAACAGTTTAATATTTGATTTTTAATAGTATATTGCATGTCATCAGTGGCTATGTGAAGTTTGCATGACACTTTGTGGGAGCAGTAACAGGATAATATGTGGTAGTTATGCGGCAGACTTTGATAAGATCATTTAGTATTATGCTAACTTGGCGGTATGCTTATTGTAAGAAGTTTTGTTCTTGATGATCTTGGTAGAACATAATGTAGACAAAAGACTCATATTCTTGATTGTCACTATCTACTTGTGATGCTCATTTTTTGTTTTGAAGAACAAATTTCATATGGATGTTCCATGTTGCTTTTTTTAAATATACAAGATAGATGAGCAATAATATCTGCTTTACAATGGATAGCCGGGTGTATGACATGAATTTGGTATCAAAATTTAGTGTCTATAGTAGAGACAGTTAAAAACCTTATTGCTTTTTCCAAAAATTGTAATTTAAAATAGAAAATTTTATGTATTTTCTACTTTTCCTGCACCACTACTTTTCTTTTCCCCCATGGTTAGATAAAAAGAAAAATTGTTTTCTGAATATAATCTCTTTAAAGCTTATGAATATAATGATTCTATGTCATTTGCATTGTATTTCAGTTCTTTTAAGATTCTTATGATAAATGTTTTATTTTCTAAGCTTGGAAGATTTGAGAAAAGCCTAACAATTTGGAAAAAACCTATGAACCATTTATATTGAGAGAGATTTGCTACATACTTGTATCTTTATCTTTGCAATGATGAAGTTAGTAGATTTGTCCGTGTAATTCTTTATCAGCATATGCAAGGATAATGCTGGCCCATTAATATCAGATGAACCCTCCTGCCACCACTTTCCCTACTAGCTGATATTTCATTATAGCCCTTATTTGTATTAAAAGGATCGTATAGTTACAGCTGATTATCTGCAAATGTTTTGGCATCTAAGATACCTTGACTTGAGTAGTTTCATCAGAAATAGAACCCAGTAACTTACACATAAGAAACCTATTATTTTGTTGCCGAGAAAGAAAAAAAACACTTTGTCTAGATGTGTCCATTTCAATTGAATTCTGTTTTATAAAAACCCCCCTTGGTCTCTTCAAGAGTTACATCTGGAAAGGTTTAAAAAACAACAGCTACATTTTTGATGCATTTTATGCCAAACATGTTTTGGTCATCTCATAATTTGAAGTAAGAAAACAAAGAATTTAGGTTGAGGGCAACAGGATCTTTATTTCAAATGAGTCTGACCTCTCTCTCCCCTCTCATTTCCTTCCTCCCACCTCGAAAAAAAAAAAAAGTAATTTTTATCAGATATTTTTATTAGTAATGCATTAGCAGAAGGCAAATGCAGAATATCTGACAAAAAAAACTAGATTATTGCTCTCTAATTTGTATTCTGAATTTAAAGAGTATAGAAAGCCAGTTTCTAGCAGGTATTATTGCAGTGTCTGGAAACTTCAGTGCAAAAGCACCATTACTGAATATAAATGCCATTGTAAATTCTGTATACCTTCACTATCTAGTTATTCTGTTTTGTCTCAGGTTATTGGAATGCAGGGTATGTTTCTTTATGAATGGAAGAGAAAATTGAGTATTCTTCAATAATGTGAAGTCACGAAACTGAATTCCACACTAAGACTAGTAGATGCCTGTTGATTTCCTCGCTTTCTGGTTGCATGGTATTAGCAGTAACATTTCAGTTATTCTGGATCGGAAGGGACATCCAAAGAGGTGTCCCTTGGAAGATTTGAGAAAAGTCTAATAATTTGGAAAAAGACTATGAACCATTTATGTTGAGAGAGATTTGCTACATACTTGTATCCTTCGGTGCCATCCTCCTGCACAGTCTATGCAGGAAGAACAGAGCATGTCATTTCAGAGACATTCTCATTCAGTGTTCTACTGGAGTGACTGTGCAATTTCACAAACAGCCTGTTTTAATAGCTCTGCCATTAGAATGGTTTTTCTCCTCCTTAATATCAAGGTTTGGGCTTCTTAAGTCTAGTTTAAGCCAATTCCTTATTCACTGTGGACATGAAAAACAAATGATTCCATTTCTATTTTATTCAACAGCTTTTTGTTTTGTTGATGACTCCTATAATGTCAACTCATCTTCTTGTTTCTGTCTTTAGGCAAACTATTGCAATGCAATTATTCTTTTGGCACAGGCCATATTGATTAACCATAAGTGTTATTGTCCCTTGCATTTGTCCCATTCAAACTGTATTCTGTTTAAGATGTTATCTCAAAATCAATAAATATAATCATGTAGAAGTTCAACAAAAAACAAATTTTTCTTTTTTGTTTTTCCCTACAATTCATAAATAAGTTATGGAAATCTTTGTCCTGGGTAGAGATGCCAAATTATAAATGGGTTGGAAAAAAATTAGACATACCCCTAATGGAAGATAGGCCTGTTGGAGGCAGTGGGCAACTCTTGTCGAAATGCAACCTCTAGCTCAGGAGATCCAGAACTATTGCTTGTTTCTAGCATGGAGGGAAGAACTCGGAAAGACTTATTCTTCATTTGCTCTTTTCTTTATTTTTCTTTATTTTCTAAAGAAGTCACTACAGAATATTTTCAGTTGTATTTTTTTTTAAATCTCATTGTTTCTTTTTTAGTAAGCTTAAAATTCAGAAGTTTGTCTATATATTTTATTAACTTATTGACTTACTATTTCTGATAATGTCCTCTTAATTCCTACTAGATTAATTGTGAGCTAAAATAGCAAAGGTTAAGAGTCTTGTCATTTCCTTTTTGCTCCTTGAAATTGTTTGTCTGGGTCCCTTTAAAAACATTTATCCTTCATGCTATTCATTAGCTGTTGACCTATGCCTTACAACACAAGCTTCACTTATTTTTAAAATAGAAGAAGAATATTATGTAATTATGGATACTTTTGTGCTTTAAATTCTCATCTATTTTTTAAATCTTTATTTCTTGCCTTTACTTATATTTTGAGGAAGGGAGCTCCAATTTTGAATTTTTCCGGGAAAAAATATTTCATACTGCTGGATGTTAAGAAGGCTCATTTTAGTTTTATTGATTTTCCTGTCTTCTTCCCCTTAATTTTGTATTAAGAAATTTGGCTGAGATTGGTCTTTGGAGGAAAGTAAATTGATTCCATGCAAGATAGATATTATTCGCTGGTTGGTAAAGTCTTAATAATTTTAATGCTGGGATTAATATCTATCTCTTGCTTTCCCCGATTCTGTTTTGTGACTTATCTTGTAATTTATTTGTACTGCTTATTTTCACCTGGCTCTGTGTTGTGACACCAACATGGAATATTGTTTTTCTTTAATCTATTTTGGAAAAAGATTTTATACTTTGATCTCATGTATTTCCTACAGTGGGTCACTGCAGCAGTTTGTAGTCTGCAAATGGGAACAAATGGAGCTGGAGCAGAATGAGATTGTCAGTTTCTTGATAGTATGTCAAATGGAAAATTTTATATAGATTATACATTAATTGTTTATTCACAAGATGAAATAAAGATTTATTCTTGATTCCTGAAGTCATCCTGTGTGTACATCTCCAGGAAATCAGATGGCTTTTGTTAGGGTTCTAAGGGCCCTAATAAATTGTTGTAGCCCTGACCATCTTCTTTTGAGGCTTCTCCCTATCTTCCCTACAGGCTCAGGAACCCATTTCACCCTAGCCCAAGCCTGTCAATCTCTCCGCCAGTTTCCAGACCTGTAACAGGCCCTGCTGATCTGGAGCTAATCCATGAGCTGACTAACCCATTACCCTGCCCAACCATTGCTGGCCCTGGCCCTGACTCTGCCCTATGGGTTGAGGTGCTGGCTCAAGCTCAGGTGTGCTTCATAACTACTAATTAACTGATTTGAATTCCTTGGGCTGAGTTGCTGGCTCAAGTTCAGGTGTGCCTCATCACCACCAATTAGACAAGTGATTTAAATTCCTTTAGTGATGCAGTCCTACCAGGTATGTTAGTAGGTTTATGTCCTAGATCTATGATCTTGGTGTGATTGCTTCTTGACTGCTTTGTCTTTTGAGGATAACAGGTATGTGTGTGTTTTCTATTACAGTTACCAAATTGGGTTGTACTTCTTTGGAGGATAGTGGGTCTGTGTTTTGTTCCTTATTTGAACTACTATTGGCATTTGAAACATGCTGCAATTTTTATTTCTGTATTCAAAACTTTTCTGAAGATCAGTTTGGGGGAAAAATAGAAGGATTTTTATTTGTTGAAGTACTAAAATGAGACATATTTTGTTGTTTCTTTTGCCTATGTGAAGGAGTTGATATTTAAAATTTCTGAATTCTGAATTTATTTGCAACACATAATGTAAAATAATGTAAAGGTAGGTTATTATCTCTCTTAATGGCTTAATCTTATCTTACGGTATCATCTGTCTTAAATGGCTTCATGAAATTGCTGTAGAAGCATAACATTAGAGAATTGGGATGAGTTGTTAACACTTTGATTCTCAAAATTTGGAAGTACCATGGAGTGTATTTTGAGTAATAAGCAGATTGCTTTCAAGATCCAGATGAGTAAATAGTTTGAATACAGTTATAAACAGTGAGATTTTGGGGGTGATTGTTGTTTTTCTCAGAAGGTTTCTTGATTTGGAAAAAGAAAATATTTTTTCAGGTATCTAGAGAGTATTGGGACATATCAGCTAAATCAGATATATTAAAAAATCCTAATAATGTTTCTCTGAAAGCTGCAAGATAATTTTTACCTTGATGATAATTTTAAGCCTCTTAGTTTGGTTGTTGCTAACACACTGGACTCTGGAGAATATTGAGTGGTTCTATAACAATTTTATAGCTTAGTTTGAGGGGGTTTAGGATTTTCTCTAGACCAGGGATAAGAGTGGTGGTTACATAGTTCATTGACATAAAGGAATGATTAAAAATTGTTATTTTGAAAAGGTTCAATGGGAGGCAAATGACTGTGTTATATGAATTTTCTCTATTGCTAGCTTGACTCCAAAGGAGAGTAAAAAATGATATTTCCAAGATGCTCAGTTGAAATCATTTCAGTTCTTGAACACTGGAATCAGAAGCAGGTGTTGGTTCTTCACAGGTGATCCTACTTCCCTCAGTCCCAGCCCTTGCTTTGGTGGAGAACGTGTGTAGGGGCTGCAACAGTCTGAGTCAGGATAAAGCTGAGAAAAGAAGCTTTTATTTCACTTTTTTGACCAAAGGAACACTAGCAAAAGCTAATCAGTGATAATTGGTAATTCATATACTGCTATACTTCACAACCCCCTCGCCTCCCTCTTTTAGTATTTGAAAGATATTTGCAAAGAGTGTCATAGTTTTTGCTCTATTTTTTTACTTAAGTAAAATGTAAAAATTTGTATGTTCCTTATTACTAGATTTTTACAATATACAGCATATATAACCTTAGAGAGTATTCTTCTTGCTCTTGCTATGTGTAAATTGTTTTTCTTGTGCCTTTTTGATCTTAGCAGCTGTTTAGTAGCATTAACATGTTGTACATTTTCCAGTTTGCTATATTGCTGGATAACCATAAAAATGTAAAAATTCAAGATAATGTAGGTTGCTCAACTGAAGAGGTGATACTGGTAGTTTTAGATGTTGATGTAACCAGCAGGAACAGCTGATTTGGGCTCAGGTTATATAGATGTTAATGTAAAGTGCTGCTGATGTCAGTTCATCATAATAAGCTGGCCTAGCCACTGATTTATTACAGTTTGCATTTCTTGTTCTTCATTTGTTCCTGCTAGAGGTAGCAGTTCCCTTGGATAAGGGGTAATGTGGACAGCTGAGGATAATAAAGCTTTAGCCATTTTCGATTAATCTGCTTTCAAATGTGAGTTAACTTCCTGAATTGTAGTTTAATTAATATTTTTCAGTGGCTTTCACTTTGCCTTTGTTTAATGTTGGAGACTTACCAATGTTTCATAAGGGAATATGAATCTAACTACTGTGCTGAACAAATGAATGATTGCTAGTTGGCTCTTGAATAACCTGATTTACTTATTAATAAACCTTGAAAAGGTTCAGTGCAGCTTCACAGAAGTGGTTGAGGAAGCAGAGAGGGGGAAACTTGCATTTAATTCTTCTTTTTATACCAGTTGATATTGTCTTCTTATAAAGATTTACAATAGTTTAACAAAGCCCACTTAGTAAGAGGGTTAAAAATGAGATTGACAGATATCTGGACAGTGGGATTTTATATTTGCCCTGAGATGTGATGAATTTGCATGTCTAGGGATAGCAGAAATAAAATGGCTGTGAATAGGACTGAGTTGGGATTTGATTATTTTTTATTTTATTTTTGCACCTACTAGAATTTACTTTGTTTGACTAGATAGTCTCTACCAAAAAAGATGATATCTATGTATTTATAAATGCTGTTTTGATTTCCCTTTCAATGATGTTTCTCACGCACCCTTGGAACCAAAAAGATCTGGTCTTTTTTTCAGAGTAGTGTGGGTCTCTGCCATAGCATAGATCAGTTATAAATTTGTTTCTGTGGCTATATATCTGATTTCTTGTGCAGAAAACTCTGCATTGTAAAAACATGCTTTTCTATAATAGTTGTTCTATTTTGCTGTATTGAAGTGAAAAGTATTCTTTACTAAATGCTTTATGGTTACTAAACTGACTTATCAGTCATATACCAGTTCTTTTTTTCTATAGTAAGTTTGTAAATGATATTGGAAATTAGTAGCTACAAGCAAGATTTCTGTGCATTATAGGTTAGCTTTTCGCTTTAAGGGAACTTAGCAGATTTGCATATTTTCTTTGGTAAAATTGTTATCGACTTTCAAATATTGAAAAGAAAATATCTTCAGCAGCAACTTTTCTCAATTGTTTGTATGCTTGGTTCATTTGCACTTTAATTGTTAAGGGAAAGTAGCACTGCTGAAAAACGATGGAACTTTTTAGAATGGGCATATGTGCAGAGCTGTATCTTCTGTTTTTTTGAAGATAGCACAAATTAAATGCAGAAGAGAATAAAATTGGTGATAATTGATCAGACATAGGGAAGTGTTTTTCTAGAAACATCAGTAAAGACAAATCTGCAAATTTAAATGATTTTGAAAAGCAAAATCAGACTTTAAACTATGTAAGAGCCAACTATATGGTTGTCATGCTTCCTGAACAAGCATAGATGCTAATATCATGTATTTAAAAAGATCCAAGGAGAAATTTGAGAGACATTCAGTTGTAATAGACAAATAGCTTTAGATGAAGACTCTAGCATGGAACAAATGAAGACTTTGGACTAGAATATGGATGTTAATTTTGGACTATTGCGTAGTTTATATTTAAAGCAGTGTATATATACAGTGTAGAAAAAAGTTTGGGCATGGCTCTTTTGGATTCCCTCGCACAGTGTACTCTTTAGATGTCTGTTCTATGCTGGGTTTGGTGGTAAGACATGATTGATAGTGTTCAGTGGATGCACGTTTTAGCATCAGAAAGCAAAACTAAGCTTGCAATGTAATTTATGACTATTTCATCTTTTTATTTTTTTTTTGAAATATGTGAGATTGTTAGTACTCTATGAGGTGAAATAAGATTAAAACACAATGGGAAGTATTTCTCCATTATTTTCTCACTAGTAAACTCTCTAACCTGAGTTTTCTTGGCATACAGTTTATTACAATATATTCTGAAGATGGAAGTTCAACTGATAACACTTATGTAAATTTTGTTCTGATAGGAAAGTGTATGAGAAAACACACAGGCATATAAATTAAATCCCCTTGCCTTATGTAATTCTGTAATGTGAAAATTTTTATAAATGAATGCAACAATGGTTTCAAAAATATTTATTATATATATTTTTCTTTAAACTTTTATTTTATGTTAGTGTAACTTCATGGTGACTTGCCTGCTTTTTGTTAACCGAGAATGGAATTATGATTAATAGAAAGAATTTCACATTTGTAGTCACAGACCTCTTAATTTCAAAATGAAATTTTGCTTTGCTGTTTTCCTCTTGAACATTTAAAACTCTACAGTTAGTACTACCTTTATTTAGTACCTTTATTTAAGATATGTTTAAAAAAAAAAATCAGCACATGCCTGATGCTAACAGGTGTGTTTTTAAAGCTTTTGACAATGTGTTTGTGAACTGTGTTTTTTTATACCATTAGAAATAAGATTATAATTAAAAAAATTCTAAGTATGAAAGTGGAAGTGTAAGAGTATCCTTACAGCAATTGCCAGACTTTCCAACCCATATCTTTACATGGTTATTTTTCCTCTATCAGCAAATGATGAATTTATGTCTTCTGTTATCTCTTTCTGGAGAATGAGTTATCTGTTTAGTCAGGTTTTGAAAAGAAAGCAATCAACAGATTCTATTTTGATTGTTATATATCTGACAGATTAATAAAAATCACTATTAGATTTCTTTTTCTTTTTTTTTTTTTTGCCATATAATACAAGCTTTTGCTTACCTCTTATTTTTGAGTGATGTGAATGTTGAAGCTGGCCTGAGGTCTCTGAAGCAACTGCTTTCTGGTCTTTCTTCTAGTAGTCATGAACTTTTTTCTGTTTTTAATACTTGGTAGAGAAACAATTTGGTTACCTTAGAGGAAAGGTACAAACCTACTAACTCAATTGTAGATTCCCCTTTCAGAACAGGAAGGATGAGTTGCCCAGTACTTGTGGTGTTCGTTTGCGTTCTTATACTGTTGACTATTAGATTACTTTAACCTGATGATTTATATCAGTCACTGAGTAAATGTATACTAAGATGAAAGTATGATTAGAGTATGTATTTTTGTACTGTACTTGGTCTGTTTTTATCTTTTTGGGGAAGAGGCTTTTGAATTTGGTGAAATGACAATGGATTTTACAGTAGAAATTGTTTAGAAATCTTTATTTGCCATCAAAATCATACTGTAGTGTGGATAACTTCACTTCCATGAGGACTAAGATGGTAGAAATAGACTGCAATATTCCAATATTACATTTCCTTTTGCACTTGGCTTTGAGGATTTGCAATTGGTAAGGTCTCAAAGAGATGCATCTTTTCAGCAGTCTTACTGTGTTTTTATTTTTGTCTTTTGATTATTTGGGTTTTTTTGCCTCTGAGGCTGGATTAGCCGGACATCTGGTGCTGGAGATTTTCTCCTGCTCTTTAAAGAGGAATGAGTTGCTGCCATGCCTTTCTTCTGATGTCTGTCCAGTAGATTCTGTAGTCATGCTACAGCCATGCTGAGTTGTTGGTTTAGTTATCCTTGCAGGTTGTTAGAGACAAAACAAAAGACAGAAGTTGTCAGCCTGATAACATAAGCCTGCCCTGAATATTCCCTCAGGAACACAGGAAAATGTGAACTGCTTAGTAATAAAGCATCGTTTTTATTCAGGAGCTGCATCAATGTGTTCTGCATATGTCTGGGAATTCCAGCACTGGGACTGGTCAGTTTGACAGTTAATGCAAGCACACTGTAGTATGTATTTGGTTATTGTTTCTATCTAAAAAGCAGGGTACTGTGAAAGGATGCCAGTCAAATTTGGCATCAGTATGTATTGGGCTTGGAACCACTGGCAGTTATCAGCCATAAAAATATTGTTAAATACTACTATCCATTTTTTTCTGATATTTAACTGTAGCAATTTGGTTTTCTAAAACAAAATTAAAAATATTTTGAATGCATTTCTTGGAGATTACTAGGCAACTTGTTGCCTGTTTTAAATGTTGATCTAGGGTCAAAGGGATTTGATCTTCTGCAAAACTGCCCTCAGTTCCAAGCTTCCTTGGTGTGTCATCATGTTCAGTGAATGTTTTCTATTTTGTTGTGGAATACATGATACTCGAAGTATGTCTTATGCTCTAGTAGTGGTATTTTTTCATATTATAGCTGTCATGAAGCAGGATTATTAGAGATCAATTAATGAAAGATTTGGGTCAGTTGAAAATACAAATCTTGCTTTGGTGACAGTAACAAAATTGGAAATAAAACCTATCAGAACTATGTATGGACTCTTAAGGAGTGTGAAAATTTGCAAACTGAATATTTTTTGAATAAGAATATACTCATTGATATAAAATTTAAATTTCACTTTAATGTCTTCCAAAGAAGAGTAAGTGCCCATTGGAGAGCATTACCAAGTTGCTCTTAATTTCTTTTAAGAGCTCACAGCTAAAAATTTTGACAGAATACTCATTTGTAAAATAATGATTTTCTGATTCCTTTTTTTCAAATTATATCCTAACACAATACAATTTTTTAATATAATTCAAATGAAACCAGTATCAAAAGTTCAACCAATGACTCTATAAGAATGATAGGTTATCTCGATTAGTTTATTCTTGAGTTTGCAAGATCAGTTAGCTTACCATATGATAAAAAAAAAAAAAGGCTAAGGCTCTTTATACAATTAGGTTGGGGTTTATAGGAAACCATTTGATGCTGAGGTGGTTTGTTAGTTTACTCGACTTGAGTTTGGTTTCCAAATTGTGCAGATGTCAATATTAACTTTATTGGCTTGGGAGCTGTTTTTACCCAGATGTAAAACCATGAGTAAAGAATAATTGCATTTGTTAGATATTTTTTTCATTCCTAACATAATTAGTCATCTAGAGAGAAAATATGATGAATGTATTTGTTGTGAAATGCTGGCAAACACCTGCTTTAAAGCCTGATGACAGTGACACCAAAATTATGTGACTAAGTAAAACATCAGTTTTAATTGCATTTGTTTCATGTACCCTGAACAACCCCTAGTTTAACATGTAAAATGACAAGTTCTGAAACAAAGTATTGGTGTTTTTCATAATTTAAAGTTATTGAGAATAGTTTTTAAAAAAAAAGGCAAAATGTGAAGACTTATGACATGAGTAAAAACTGAAATGGAGAATAGCATTATACCTCTGAATTCATAGTGCATGTGCATCTTATTATCTGGTTTTATTATCTTCGGGAGGTTATGGTAGAACTGGAGAAGATCCATAGAAGATCCTTCATCACTACAAGAGTTAATCAGAGGAATGGAACTATAGTTTTAAGACTACTAATTGAGTCATATAGTCACATTAGGAACCTGTTAGCCTTAAGAGGTAACTGAGAGAAGATATGAATGTCATGGAGAGAACAGGGAGAAATCCTTTTTAACTCTGAGGATTATGAGTATCGAACTTAGCAAGCAGTTGAAGAAGTAGGAAGAAATAAAGAAAATAGTTAATTGCACACTGAGAAGTTAAGATATGGACACCTTTCATGAAGTGTGTTGTAAATACTAAAGTTTGCATTGATTCAAAAGGAATTGGACAAACAGATGACAAATTCAAAAATCAATACTATTTTTTACAAAGAAACAATTTCTTTGTAAATCATTGAATGATATGAGAATTTTCTGAGAAAATATTCCTATGCAAATGAGATACTTATAATTCTCCCCAACCATTAGCTATCGGCTACTGGAGACAGAATATTGATCTAGATGGACTTTTCGGTTAACCTTTTATTTCTATTCTTACAAACTAGACCTTTTTGAGTAAAAATGAATTACAATCTGAAAGAGAAAAGGGCTAATGTCTACTTTCATAATATAAATTAAGCAACCAAGAGATGTAGAACATCTCATAACTTTTGATATTCTTTTATGGACACAAATAAAGGCTGCATCTCAGGCTTGCTAACCTCACTTTATGTAATATGGCTATATTCCTAGTTAAGCTGTTTCATTTTTCTCAAAAAATTAAATTCTGAATTATTTCATATTTAAGTTGAAAGAATCCATGAGGAAACAGCATTTAGTTCTTAACTTGTTCTCAATTTATGAGAAATGACTATGGAATCATTGATGTTGGAAAGGACTTCTGGAGGCTGTCTAAATCCTTCTGCTCAAAGTAGGATCAACTAGGACAGATTGTTCAGGACCTTGACCATTGGGCTTTGAGTATTTCCAAAGATGGTGATTACATAGCATCTCTCGGCAACCTGCACCAGTGCTTAACAATTTCCAGCAAGTAACTTTTTTCTTTCTTATGTTTAAATTGAATTTCCTATATTTTGAACATTGCAGTTTGCCTCTTGTCTGTTCACTGGACGCTGTTGAAGAGTTTGGCTCCATCACTTTTACTTTGTCTTGCTTTAGACACTGATAAGATCCACTCCCCTACTTGTCATCTTGGGGCTGATCAGATGTATCTCTTAGCGTCTTTCCATAAGACAGATGCCCTAATCCTTTAATCATTTTAGTTGCCTTAAATCATGACCCAGACTTGGATCTTTTTAAAGCCTATTGATTTTTAAAATTGATATATATTATATTTTTTGTTAAGCTTTACTGTTGGATTTGATTTCTTCTAATTTGATTTAAAAGATCATGTGAAGGTGCAATTTTATTGATATGGAATGTTTATGGTAGTTGAGAGTTAAAGGGAGACAGCTTAAGAATTTTGAGAAGCAGAAGGAAATCTGATACCTTTATATTACTCCAATGATTTTCTTTTAACAGGTACACCACAGTTTTACTATGCTTACATAACAGGAAAAGGATATATAGACAATATCATACAGCATAGGAGTGACTGAAATGTCCTCAGCCAAAAATTAGTTATCTTCATTTTCTGTTCTGTTGTTTTATACTGGACAATCCCAAGCAAAGCATCTCAGATGTACTTCAAGCTCTGATTAACTTTAAGTCTATGACTATTATCAGGTTGGAAAGTTGTATTGTTTCCAGATGAGAAAAGAGTGTTTTGTCCTTCTTCCATAGAAAGAAGACTTTTGAGTACATAGCTTTTAGTATGTAATGAGTAGGGCCTAATCCTGCTACCTCATCAGCAAGCAGTTCTGGTTTTGGAACAAGTTCTGTGTGCTCACTTGAAAATGAGTGATGAGTCCTCAAGGAAGGAAGCACTGCAGATATCCTCCTCCCTTTCTCAGTGATTTTTCATTGTCTTTCCTTTTGAATATAAAGATGAAGCCAATGTTGTCTTTTGATGTTTTTATGATGGGCCATAATATGTTCAGATAGCATACAGTTCATGTAAAATGTAGGGAAATATATTAATAACATAAAGACCTTTCTGGACATGCAAACTGACAAATTTGTCTGCTCACTCCTACTTGAAAAATGCTATTGAATAGCAATTGCTTGAGTTGAATTGGTTTTCTATGGAAAAGTAAATTGTTATAGTATTTTTGCCATGAAAATTGCTAGTTGATAGCTAATTTGTAAGAGGGATTGAAGTCAACTGAATTACTTTGCTAGTGCAGTGTCTGTGAAGTATTCTGGCTCCTCGCTAACTGAAGCAGGGTTATAAATGTAATAGTTGCATTCAGATGAGCTCAGCAAGCTTCTCATTTAGCTTCTGCAATATCACATTTTTGTATCCATAATCAGTGCCTCTTTGAAAGAGGAATGCGAAGTCTGATGGCAGTAACCAGTCAGCACAGAGGGGCCAATACTTGGCAAGACGATAGAACAGGTTAACAGTGGTTGAAGATGCTCACTTATAATTCAGATAGACTTATATCCCACGTTGTCAAATGCTTCACATTCATCTTTGAGGTTCTTGCAGGCATAAAACTATTTTTTAAAAACACATAGAATACAAAAGTAACTATTGTCAAAACCACATGAATATATGATATCCTGAAATCTTGAATTATCCTTCTAGTTGCAGTGTTTATTGCTTCCTGTTGAATTTTCAGGTGTCATGCCATACCAGTACCTAGAAAATCATGCAGAAATGCAAAACTCTTTTTATAGTCACAATGTGCATTGACACATATTTGTGTTAGTCTAAACTGTTACAGTTGAGACCATTATTAAAATCTTTTCCAGATGTAATATTGGTATTGATCAAATGACTCGTGCTGTAGACTTTGTATCTGCTTTTAGAAGAGGAATTGAAATTGAATCTCTTTAAGCAAAAAGATTTGTGTAAGTATATTTTTCAGTTAAGACCTTTTTCCTATTTTCTCCTCCTTAATAAAGGAAATAAGTGATACATGAATCTTAATTAATACTAATGACCCAACTTTTCTTTTGGGTATATTTAATAAAGCTCTACTTCTGGAGTAGATGTCCGGGGTTACAAAGAGACATGTCATTCACAAAATGGTAGCATGGGTAAACAGCTTCTGAACTAAGAATCAATACTTGGGAGTCCTCACTATCACAAGTACCTTTATTTTGTTCATTGTTTTGGGACCAATATGTATTTATTAGCAGTAGTAAATTTATTCTTTACATATCCTATTCCTTGTCTGAATGCTTTAAACACTGGGCTATGAATTCAGAGAAGAGTATTTCTCTCCTCCTTTTTCTTTTTTCAATATATTTTGTGCTTTCTGTGAACTTTCAGGACTTAGTTCTATACTTCTAACACTGCATTTTTATTTGGAATTGCCCATGCAAAACATGCTAACATATTTTATTGGAAACTATTAAATGAATTAAATTTCAAGTCATATACTGTTTTGACTGCTATTAGGCTGCATTTTTTTTAAGAATACAAAATTATTTTGATTCAGTAATATTCAAGCTGTGATTCTGTAACCAAAGTAAACAATTTCTTGCTGCTTAAAATCAAAATGAGGACAAAAATAATTTCAAAAGTTGAGTGGATTGTAAATGTAGTCATAAATCTAGAAAGGCAATGTGTTTTTTAAGAGTTCTTATTTTTCATGGTTGAAATTCTTCAGAATATATATAAAGTTGTATTCTTTTGCCAATTATGTTCAAAGACGTAGAAAAACATGAAGTAATTTAGTTTCTTACAGTGAGATAAACATCATATATATACACTCTACCAGCTGTGGGTGTGGTATCATTATTGTTTGAGACCACTGCTGTGTACAGTCCTCCAGAGAGAAAATAGTAGAGCAGAACTACTTACTGCTCAATGACCTGTCGATTAAGAAATAATTGAAGGAAGCAGCTAGTTCTACTATTTCAGTTTAATGCTAAAGGGAACACAGCAAGCAATAGTGACAATTGTAATTGTCTTAATAGCATATATATTCCTATAACTGCTTCCACTTTATAGTATCGCAGATGAACAAATATACACAATTTATGAGTATCACTGTAATTGTTCTGATTGGTGACAGGTAAATCAAAAATCCATCTGTCTAGGAAGACTGGAATAGTACACTTTGTTTTGGCAAACACATTCTGAGCTGGATTCAGCCACGCAGTCCTCACTGAATCTTCTAGTATTAAGAAATGCTGTGACCCTGCATTGCCTCTTCTGTTATGCTTTACACTCTGGTGTGTAAATCAATGTAGTGTTGGTGCTTGAGATTTGTAAGGCAGCAGTTGAGGTTTGAGTAATCATAGTCACAGAGACAGTGTTGCTCCTTCCCATTAAGTTGTCCTAATTCAGTTGATGCATATCTGCTAACATGTTTGAAGTGGTACATGGGCCATGGTCTCAAATTCAATATTCATTTTATAGAGTCTGTGTGTAGGATGGCTTCAGCAATGAAAGAGTGTTGTCCTGGAAAATCACCACCTTACGCAGTGAAGTGGAAATCTAAGTAGGACTGATTGCTTCTGGAATGTACCTTTTTAAGTCATGTCCTAGGTATTATGGGATGTAATGTGATTTTTGTCTATGGAATATAAAACAGATATCTAAATGTTGCTAAATATCCATGGTACTTGCTCTATTGCAAGTACTGCTATCAATGCAACTGTTATCAGTGCAGTATTACCTTGAGAAGATGAGAAGGTCATAGCAAAAGCAATTTTCCTTATGTATAAGCCAGAATTTTTCTACTTTCTGCATATAAGGCCTGGCAACCACATCCAGTAACCACATTTACGCAAAGTAAATTCCTCCCTACAGTTTAATTTGTTTTTATTACTTAGTTTCAGCCATAAGTGGCTCATTTGGTTTCAGTTTTCCTAATAATTTGATTCTTTAGTAGCATTATGGTTTTTCCTCTTCTTGTTTTTCCAATCTCTGGTATGAGTTGTTTTTATTTTCCTGTATCATCATTATGCTGTCCAAAAAAAAGTTATTGTAGGCCACTATTTCTCTTAGGCTGCACCTGTAAGGAAGAGATACAGATTCCTTATGTAGCTCTTCTGTAAGGCCCTAAATGGGGATGATAGAACAGCAATAGAGATGGTGGATATTATTTCCTTAGTTCTACCTTGTCATTGTGGCATACCTTGCAATTAATCTTCTGTGGAAATGTGAAGCTGGGAAAGTTGCTTCCATTTTCTTCTGTTATGTAGTTGTCTGACGAGTGGACTTCTATTTGATATTTTTTTTACACTTTTTTCAGCAGGATATATGGTGTTTAAAAAAAAATCTTAGTTACCAGATTGTGTCAAGTCTTTTGTGAATGAAATTCACTGAAATGATGTAATCCTTTCTCAGGCACCTAGTAAGAGATTGAGGGGAAGAATTACAGTAAGTTTTCAAAGAAAATACCTTCCTGTTTGGAATACTTGAATTCTGCTCCCTCCATGTTTCTTATTTTCTTTGCTCCTAGGGAGCAAGCTGTCTTGAAGTCTTCTAGAAGTGTCTATTAACCCTGAGCACAGCAACTCTGAGAAACAGGAGTCATCCTGTGACACACACATGCTGTCTCTAACCTGCTGAAGTACTAATAAGTAATCAAGACAAGTGAAAAATTTACAGCAGAAGGTCTGTGTCACACAGTCAGCACTCAGCACATTTTGCTGCTGTTAGGTATCTCTCGGCTTGACATCTGGTGATATATCACAGACATTTGAGACTAGCTGAGGCTGGAGAGATGGGCATCTGGGGTACAATTAGTTAGTTTAGAAGCTCTGTGTGAGGAAACCTCGACACCTGGAAGGGAAAGTTTCCATAGTCTTCAAAGCAGAATGCTAACCCTAGCATTTTATTCTGATGACAGATGACAACAATTTCATTTAGTATCATAAATTGAAGAATAGAGAGTTAATGTGGATCTGAGAATACAAGTACAGAGATAGAAAGAATAAAAGCTTTTCTGTAAAAGTTTAGCTTTTATACTTCATCATGTGAATGATGAACTCGTTGTGCTTTTTGTTCCTGTTGACTTCAAACACCTGAAATAGTTCTAGTACTTTTGCAGCTACTTGAAGACAAGTGTTGAATGAGCCTGGTCAAAGACTAGCAAACACTTCAGTATCCCAAAACCTTGTTTTTATCAAGGGATGAAGAAGTCACAAGTATGTGTTAGCTTTGATCTTCCTAAATATGTAGAACTATCTGAAAGAATTTGAGAAGTATTGCAAGAGAAAAATCAGCCTTCCCCCCAGCACTAATAAATAATTTTTCCATTCATTTTTAACTTATTTTGTAGAAGAATGGAATTGAAAGGCTTATAGCATATTTAAAATGAAAGTTAATTATACTTCTGACTTTTCAGTCTATATGGAGAAAACTTGTGACTATCAGTCAGCTAGGACTTCACCCAAAGAGTAAATCTTCACTGGTAGTGTAATAGAAAGCTCTTTTCCAGGATCCAACATGTGAAAATTGCTCATTTATTAATAATTAGGGAAGCTATAAATTCACAGACTGTTGGTTTATGACCTTAATCAACAGTTTCTGGGGAATGAAGCTTAAAACTTAAAAATCAGTTTAGTAAAGTCACTATCATTGAATCTTAAATTTTGCATATTTACCGTGGGTAGTATCATTCTTCTGTGATCATAGCTCTGTAGATATAGCAAGCAGACAATTTCAAATCATGTGTAGTTGTAGTGGCTATGACCTTGCATATAACCGTCAGTTTTAAAGTCTTCCTGTAGAAGTCTGTAATACTAAAAGGCTCCTTGCCCAGAACTAATGGTACATACTTAGGCAGCTAAGTTGGTGGCAAACACTTCAGAATTGTAGCTACTGATTGACATATGAAAAGATTTATTTGGCAAAGGAGTGACTCCTAGTGATGGATGTAGATGGTTTTAAGTTCAATGCATATGTCTTAGCTCTGCTTATAGGATTTAGTTAACACCTATCACTGAATATTAACCTGATCTCTGTAGCATAGGAAGCTAAAAATGTTGTGACAGACATAAGATTATGAGTGGAAAGGTAAGATGGGGAATCTTTCAGCCTGTTTGCATCCACCTTTCTCTACAAATTGTAGAGAGGAGCCGAAAGAGTTCTAGGCATTCGGTAACAGTCGTACTGATAACCAAAGAATCTCTCACCTGCATTAAAGCTAAAGTTTTATTTCTCTGGCTATTATTCAAGAAATTGCTTTTGTTGAGAACAAATTCAACTTTCAAACACTCTGCCTGCTGTAAGTAATCAAGATCAGTTATTTTAATATTTCGGAATGATTTTAGAGACAGGTACTAAATAAGATTCAATTACATTGCTGCTGTGCTATCCATATCCATATCCCCGGTTATCGTTTGTTCCTTGATTAAAATGTATTTGCATATGCTGTGTTTGGAGTCTCAGTTCTGGGGCAGTGTTCTTAATTAATGCTGACTCTGTGGCCTTATTCTTACTGATGCCGAATGGCATTCATGTAGTGCAAGTAACAAGAGTAACATGGATGAGAATGCAAGAATCTGTTTGCTAATGTGTGTGTATTCTTAAATTGCTTTCTGGTAACTAGCTCTTAGTGCTCTCTGCTAAGTTTGTGGTGCTTTGTCCCATCACAAAACTACTGTTCAGATTCTTCTCTTTCTAGAATTACCTGACTCACTATCTTGATTTTTCTCCCTAATTACTTCTCTCCTTGGAAAGAAAGGGGAAAAGTACATTGTGCCTTCATATGTGTACCAAAATGATGCCATGATACTTAGTACCAATAATGCCTCTTTGTTACATATTTTTAGTCAGTGAGGTGAGTCAGTTCAGTTCTGCTTTCATGAAATAAAATGCGCTTTGTTCTATGGCTGTTAATGAGGAGCAGCTTCTTCCCACTTTGTGTCAAATACTGTGGAAATCATTCTGCAAAGAGCTGGTTTTGTTGCCTTAGAGGCATTGGGCACAGCCAGGACTGAATGTGGATAAGAAGAACAGGCCAGCTCTTTGGGATTCAGCTCGCTGTGGGCTGTGGACAGTCCATTTTTGTAGCAATTTAGAGAGTTAGTAGCTGCAACAGCTTTTACTGAGTGGAATGTTGAGTTTAGAGCTTGAATTCCCTTAAAACCGTATCTTTACTTTCTGGAATCCAATGAAGCTCAACAGAAGACTTGTGTGTGTTGGTGTGTTTGTTTTTATTTTTCTTTCTCTTGTTGTTTTTCCTTGGAACAAATAAAAGATGAATGCTGACCTGTGTTCTTGTAGACAGATAGGTTTCCCGTGGTCAAAACTTGTGCAGAAATAACTCCTTAATATCTGAACGGCAGCATTTAGGAGCAGTATTGATCTCTGGATATAGGTAGTGACACAACGTACATTCAGGCAACAGATCTAGAATCATGTGCCTGCTTCTTTCATGAAGCTAGAATTAGTTTCTTAAAGAAATCCAGAAATTCCAAATGCTGCAACAAAATATGTGACCATAGCATTAGAATTTAGATATATAAGTCCCTTTGAAACTCAACTTTCAAATACACTTGAAACTAGCTAAGATGTTTTTTGAAATCTTTTGGGGTAAGCCTGTTTTATACATAGCTTTGTCATTAAATTGTAATTTTGGATCTGAGTTCTTGACAGCTTAGGGGATACAAGAGCTAGATTTAGTCATTCATTTTCATCCTTTAATTGCCTCTAGCATTGCAATTGGAATTACACCTGCGATGGAACTGGAAACATGTTCTAAGAAATCAACAGGAAATACGATTGAAGACACCTAATACTACCTTAAGGGTGTTCTGGATTTTGCCTTGATGGAAGCCAACAAATGTGTTTGGGATTTCCTATATAGAATTACTCTTTGCAGTGATTGTCCTTTTTCACAATAGTAAGTTACTAAAAATTCATCATGGGCCTGGTTTGTGTCTGAGTGATACAGAATGATAAAAAGTTGCCAAAAATTAATGAGAATAAAAGAGCAAAAAAGATGACATTTCCATCTCCTAAGCTCTTGATCTATTTTTATCTATTGGATGCATTATTTGATGACACATGGACCTTTAAAGTTAGGTCAACATAACTGCATCATCTCCTGTGAAATCACAGGAGATGCAGCAAATAGCCCAGAAATTTAGAGATTGCAAACACTAGTTTAAAGGCTGTGGGGGAGAATGTATTGTCTTGAATAAGTTATGTTTAAACATCATCTTGAAGTAAATTCAGTTGTAGTAGCATGAACAGAGAGGGGAAACAAGTGAAGTCAAAATCATGATAGCCCCTTTCTTCATTGTGATACATAACCTGTGCTTTGAGATACTTAATGACTGTTAAACAAGAAAGAAGAGCAAAATCAGACTCAAGGAAATTAATTTTGAAGGTCACATTTTTGTGTAAAAACAGATACATAAGGAAAAAATCTATTAGCAAAATTGCTAGGGTTCCTTTCTATGTGATTTTTACTACAGAAGTCTTTGAAGGTTGAAAACAAGATTTCCATATAATGTCAAGTTTGCCATTCCAAATAAATTGCTGCTATTTTTTGTTTTTATCTGAGGAATAAGAAGTATGAAAAGAGGTAATTCTAAAAGAGACAGGAACAGCTTAATTTTTCCAGTGGCAGTTATATAGGAAAAGTGGTTAACAGCTTGTAGAGAAGACTGAAGATGAGGGGTAATGTTTAGAGACCTACCCTAAGGTTCTTAAATACGTTAATGACTAACTGAATAAATAAATTCCTGAATTACTGAATAATTACTGAAGCAATTTTTCTCCTTCATTTCTCTCATACTTTCAACACATTCCCAAAAAATCATGCCGTTTGTCCTGATACTTCAGGAGGCTGCTGAGGCAGGGAAGGTGTATATATACTTAGCACTTTCTGGCAGTTTACTAACAATGGTAGTTTTTACTTGGACAGATATATTTAAGGATTTACTTATTATTTACAGAACCCTTTTAGCCTGCAGGATACAGTTGGAAAGAATTTTCTGATGAAAAAAAATTTCTCTATGAACAAAACTTTTTTGGAACTATTTTATCATAGGACTTAGATTAATGTTCAAAATATATTTTTTACTAATTTTTTAAAGAAATGTTCAAGTGCAGGAGAGTTGAGTGAAGTCTTTCTCATATGAATACATAAGAATGTGGAAAAGCTTGGGAAGCTGCCATACAGGAGAACTGTAGGATGTGGGAGCTGGGCTGAGCACTGGAGTAGACTCACTCTGCTTAGACAGAAGAGTCCCAATCTTGAGCATCTGGTGGTCATTGTTATTTGTTTTTTTTTATTGTCTGAAACACAGGAAGACACAGGCGAAGCTATATGGATAAAAGGGTGGGTAGGTGGGGGTGTGTGTGTAGGTGGGGTAGGAGGTGGCCAAACAAGGCGTGAGGCCATCAAAATAAATTCAGAAATATTGATCATTCTCCAAATTATTTTTGCAGAATAACAGGTTTTACTCTGCAGCATTAGCTTCAAGCTTCCTGCTTATTCTTATTATATCTCAAACCTTGTTAGCAAAACGAACAGGTGAACAGCTTTTAAGCCTACCTGCATCTGGCTTCTTGCAACATGCCAGTTTCATATTTGCTGTAATTTAATTTCAAGATTTGTTGATTTACAGTAATAGAGAGCTTGGCCTAGATTTTTAAAAGACTGAATAACAGAAAGGAGAAACAGCCTTTGAATACCTGTTGATGTTGTAATCTCTATTGAGTAATTGGAATCTTTTGGTAGATTCAAAAGAACTCAGAACTAAATTAAGCAAATGAAAGGAAGCCTGTTCCTCAGAAGTAATAATGTATTAAGACTGTTTAATGTCTATCTGAAGTGGTTTTGAATCCCAGTGGTTTGATCTTATTTGAAATAGTATTGGATGCTGCACTTAATATACAGTAGAAAGCAACCTTGAACTGGTGTAAGGAAATAATAAGGCGTACATTTGATCTTTTCTATGAACCCTCACAAGCACAGAGGAATTAATGGAGTTGAAATCATACTTCCATAAATAGCTCATATGGATGACTGTGATGGCTGGTTCTTTCATGAAGTTGTTTTCTAGTGATTCTGCAAGATGGCATTTGTCGTCTTAGTTAAGATTATGAGTGGTTCCTGGTGGTAGCCCCTTTGCATGTCTACATGGGCAACCCTCCATCTATGAATGTGCGTGGGCAGATAGCAGAGCATAATCTGCTACAATATGGTTTGTGTCTTTGAAAGTCCTTTCTGTTATTGGGTAGGATGTTGATCTAAATGGATTTTGGCTTGACTTTTTTATATATCAACTTCCATATTTCATTATGGTTATTTAGTCTGCTTCACCCCTCTCCCTAGTGCAAAACAAAGCTGAAATTGGCCAGTTCTACAAAAGAATCTTTAATAGTTGAGGAATGGGATGCAGCTTATCTGTAGTGATCAGACAGAAATCCAAAATTCAAAGCTTTTCTTTGCTAAATGAAGCAGAGCTGTACTTTGCAAGCAAGGCTGTTAATATTGGTGAGATACATGAGCTATCTGTTTGCAGACTATACATGCTGCGTTATGTATTTAGGAAGCTTTAATATTATGTTTAATTTTCTAGTGTAATAATTAGTTGCTAATTTGAGGATTGTCATGTTTCCTGAAACATTGTTTTGTGTTGTGCAAATAAAAGGAGTAGCAGCTCACTTGATTGGCTTTAAGAGGCAGTATATGTGAATCTGTTTCCCTTTTTTATGTTAATGGTGCAAATAAAGAACAGTGGAACATCTAAGGCAAAAAGTTACTAAGCCAGATTTGCTGAAATATTAAAAAAAAATCACTTTGTGTATAAAATAACCTGATAATCAAAATACTAGACAAAGATGTGTGAAGCCACAAGTTTTGATACCTTTCCACTATTATGATTTCTTTTCATTGTAAAAATGACAAGACAACTGTTTACAACCTTCATGGCCAAAACATTTTTACAAAGCTTTTTTCCTTTTGGTCTTCATCATTTTGTCTTATTTATTGGCAGAAAATCATGTGAAAGATGGAATTTATTCTTAAACTCCCACAGGAAATTTATTGCATAGCAAAAATTTCAGTAGCTGTAGCTGATCCTACTTTGTTTTATTGTAGCCATGTTTATTACAATACCAACTTTTAATCCTTCATAATCAGAAATGACCTTCAGTTGTTATGCCCAGTGGCTTCATTAACAATGTTATTTCAATACACTTAGCTCAGTTCATAGCTTCTGGCAATTTCCTTATGAACAAGCAAAAGATTGTCCTTCTCTGAGCAGGAGAGGGAAGATTTTGATTCACTTGCTGTATTTTAGTTGTCAAGATGTCTACTTCTGATATCCTGGATCATATAACTTTATTGCACCATTGAAACTTTCTCAGAACATAACTTTTCTTTGTCATGTTGCATTTTCTGGTGCTGCTTTCCAGTTTGTCACTTAAAACAATTCGATTTCCCATAAGTTTGGTGCTTTTTAAGAAAGCTAAACATTTGAATTTTATTTAACACTGTTTTTAACTTAGTACTGTTTGCTTATTTGTAGATTTTTATTGAAACAAATTAGAAACAAAGTTTCTTGGTAACCACCTTCTTTAACTTTTATCTAGCAGATAAAAGTAAGGAATGTTTGTTCTAGTGTGCCTGTGGCTTATCAATGCTGTTGTCAAAAAGCAGGCGCACATTCAGGCAGACTACAGGTGGTGTTGACATTTATGGATCCCATTTTCTCTAAATAGGCTGCTTTAGAATCAAGATTGCATTCAAAAGCTGCCTTTCAAAACAGTTTTACTTCTCTTTGTAGTGAGAATTCAGACCATTTGCATTTTTAACAGCTTGCACTTTAGAAAGAGGGTAAAAAACAGTCAGCACCCACAGCCCTTCCATGAGGGATTAGGTAACTGAAATGGGAGACATTCTCAGCTCTGTGTAATTAGCTCTCCTATAAAAACTTGTTCCAAAAATGTGGTTTAGAGGGCATTAACTTCAGCCAATTCTTTCCCAAAATCGGGACCAGTTCCATGCTCCACTTTTCTGGATTTGGGAAGGTCATTACATGTGAAGGGTGGCACTGCTCCAAAAAATTTTTAGTGAAAATGATTACCTGACAAAACAGATAAGACTTTTCTCCACAGTCCTGCATGTCTTGTTGTCCTGCCAATCGTCAATATACAGCTTTGCTTTCACCAGGAGCCTTCTTAACAGGGCCTTGGATCTCCTGCCTTGACCCACTTATTTGCTGGTGAGATGGTGGGGAAATGAAGCAGGGCAAGGAAAATCACGTTAGCACTATCAACAGTGTGTTTATTATTGTTTAATAAAGGTAAAGAGAGCATCTAGCCTAGATATGCAGTTTAAATTTTGCTAGATTCTGTAAGAGGAACTTTCAAGCACAGACTTTTTTCTTGTTTAAATGTAAATATATTGTTCAGGTGCAGCACAACTATTATAGTAAGTGAATGCCCTGTACAACTTAGAAACCTTTAAGCACAAGGCACACAATATGTATTTCAGTAAAGGTAACAATTTACTGTGAATTAGCTGCCCTGAAGTAACTGCCAGGTGCATGTTGTTCTGTGGTAAATGTGAGAAAATTGAAGATGAATTATCTATTCTTGCATGTTCCTTTAAGAACTCGTAAGGTAATATAATTACAATGAAGTATGAATGTCTGAAATGGCCATACAGATGAAAGATGGATATTTTTATTTTTTTAGCTGTTATAAATATTCTGGATGTTGTTCCTGTGCTTTACTGGAGATATATCACTGCATGGAACTGATGTCAGAAGATCCACACCGTAAATGTATACAGTGAAGAAAAGGACTCCATAGTCATAATCTGTTGTGCCTTTTCTTTTCTCTCAGCCAGAATGACTTCTCCTGCTTGTTTCTCCACATAGTGGTTAAAAGAAACAGGTTTGTTTAAAAACCAGGGCACTGAACATGATGTCCTGCAAGTGATCTGATAGAAAATGTTGCTTTGGTCATACCCATTATCTTTATATTGTTATATCTCTACCTGAAAAGCATCTCTTCTGACTGAGCTAGGTGTGTGTTGTTTCCACACTCCTTTTGAGGCATGTTAATTTAGAGAGTGTGTGAGACCTTTTTAATACCTATGTTTTTGTGAAGTTATAGTTATAAGAGCTCTAACAGTAGGATGGGTTTTATCTACTATATTTAAAAATGTATATATTTGAGCTAGAGTAGTTTGATCTGAGAAGCTTTCAGCCCCACTAGTCTTTATTACTTTGGTGGTGAGTTTTAAAGGCTTAGTGTGAAGTATCATCTAGAGGATTGCTGAGGTGGTTTCCCATAGGATATCATGAATTGTAAGCGATGTCTGTTTGTGGTAAATCACATGAAAGCAAATGAGCAAGACAAAACTCTACTGCAGTGTTATCACGTGCCTTATGCAATATAATCATAAGATTGTATTTTCTTTAGTAAATTGCACATTTGCAAATAATAGAAATCTCCCAAGGTTCTTCAGGTTAAAGTCTATGCTTTTCTTAGTTGGGCAAACTAAGACATGAACTAATTAGTTGTTCCAGGTCACCTCGCTTATGCAAGAAGTATAATCAGAAATCCCAAGTGCCCCCTATCCAGCATAACTCAGTAAACACTCTTTGATTCTTTGCTAAAACTATACTATGTGTTTTCTGTGAGGAAAAGTGAAATAAGAATTTTTCAGGAAGCTGTTTCAGTTCTGGCTCATGTTTAAAGTTGAATTTTAAAGGGAATGCTTGATTGTTTTTCTTCCTTTTGCTTTCTTTGCACATGGACTGAAAGGGGATAATCAGACTTCATTTTGCAGGAGAGGCTCTTAACCTTTGTGTGATACTTGAACTATATGGGAAATAATTATCTGCACTAGTACCCCAACATTAGGACTTTGTAACTTGAAATGACCTTGCAGAACAGTAAGATAGAGCAAAGCAGAGAATGCTGGAGAAGATTATCCTTGAACTTTAGGCAGAATGCTTTGGATGTAAATGATTAGTAACATGTTGTGGCGGATCGAGTGGAAAGGCGGGGCGAGTGACAAATATGTACTCCACTCAAATAGAGATCTAACAATATGATTT
>JAUBOD010000117.1:4681193-4707288 GCA_032353885.1 Nothura maculosa
TTTGTTTTTGATCCGCTGAGGGAACAAGTACACTGTTGGCCTTGAAGTTAGTTATCACTAACAAGGCATCCTGCCTGCTAATAGGCACTGTACGGCTGCACTTGGAGTGTGCCCCAACAAGCGAGCAAAGGATGGCTGGATGTGAGGTACCTTCAAGACATTGAAAAGAAATGTTGAACCTGTTTTGCATTTTGCAGTAGGTATAAGACAAGGGGGAAGAAAATCTACAGTACTCCTATGCTTGAATGAGACTGACAATACATTCCATAGGCTATGGTATCTTAAAACTAAAATATTTTATTATTTCTTCAGTAAATTTGGAGAAAAAGACTATAAATAAATTTGTCGAGGCTTAGAGATGTTAATGTTCTAGTTCAAATACAAGTATATGTTTTTTAATTTGACAAGGCTAAGGTACATTGACATTAATACAGTACTGCTGTTATTGAATTTACTTGGATCTGAAACTCCATTTTTTCTTACTTGAACTTGTATTTGTAAGGAGCTGCTTTGTAGAGAAAAGGATACAAGTGACTTTTATATTCCATTTGTTCAGCTGAGCAGACCCGAGGCTTAAGCAGCATTAGGGTTGTTATAAGTGTGAGTACAGGTTATGTTACTTAAAACAAGAATGTATATCTATGTCATGGTGGCAATGCAAGAGTTTTGCTGGTTTATAGAGGAGGTTATCATGCAAGTAAAAGCTATACATGAATTATGAAATATGCGTTACAGAATCTCTGAATAGTTGGAAAGTAGAGAATGTTTTAAAAGAAAGGGATGTGTTTGGGGGGGGGTGATTGGTGTCTCTAAAATGCAAATTGGGTAATCTTAAATTCTGAGTAGCTCTTGCTTTCCTCACAGAAATTTCACCTACATAGGGGAAGAAAAAAAAAAATTACTTGAAGAAATCATTAGGGTACTGCGGAGGAAAAATTGGAACAATTCAAAATGACAGAATACCATTAAAAAGAAAAGCAACACAATACTATCTTTAAAATTAGACAAGGAGTTTCTGTGACTAAATTATTAATATATTGTTTATGGCTTAGAAAGAAAACAGCATCAGTATTTGGATAGCTAAGAATTTTTGTTCTTTTTAGTATGGACAAAGTCAAGATGAACTTGGAGCTATCAAATTAAGTTTTGATTTTTTTCCTGGCTTTGCTTAAAGTTAGGTTTTAAAGTTAGGTTAAACTTAAGTTTTAAAATCATTTATCCTGAAAATTAGACTTGTTTCTCTTAGAACTGTGTAATACCTTTTGAACCTCCATGCTGTCCTTTTTGCTATCATGTTATTAAAAGTGATTTTTCATACATCCAGTGGTATTAGTTGTTCTGGTGTTTGTATTGCTTTTAGAAAAAGGCATTTTTGAACTAGTGCAATATGCCTGATATTTTAACTGTTATCACTCTGGCTCCATACACATCTATCCACACTGTGTTTCAGACTCTGAACTCTTTGAAATGCAAACCTATAACTTCATGAGTCCTGTGTGAATGTGATTCCTTCATGCCCTTCCTCCTTAAAAGTGCATGAGGTCATTGATAACTCCAGGTACTCTCACTGCAATATCCTGTTTGGCTGTTCAGAGACCACTGGACTGCAGCTATGTTAATAGTTAAAAAGGGCCAGCACTTACTCTGCAGCCTTGAGGGCAAAGGGTCTGGCAAAGCTCAGCTTGTGCCTTGTTGCTGCTGCCCAGCAGTGTGGGTGGATTTCTGTGTCCTCTTGGATGCAGTTCTGGCCTCTCTGCTCCCAGGTGCTGCCCAGAGGGCACTAGAAGCTTCATTTTATTTTCCTGGAACATTTCTAGGCCTAGCGGCTGCTGGTTTGTGTTTGGTTTAGGGAAGAAAGGGAAGAAGTTAAACCTTCTGGGTACTCTGTCCAGCTGAGCTGATGCTGATGTGTGGTAATGGATCTCTTAGAGTATTCTGGTTCTGAGATGGTGAATGCACTGAAAATAAGTAAAATGGATACGGGTTCAAAAGCAGTGCAGTTTTGAGACAAACAGTTATTGATTTAGCAAAATGAATCCATTGGAGGTAATAGTGCTTTTTGTTTATTTTTGAAAATGTTCAGTTCTGTATCACTACTTGAAAATCAAATCTTATGTTATTTTCTTTGATTAGCATAGTTTCCTATGCTCACCTAGGGAACAAGTGTAATAAAGAAAAACTCAAAACAAACAAATGGAACCCCTGAGATGGAGAGCTTTGCATATTCCTTACCTTTGTTTTCTAGGATAAGAGAATAGGGAAGGTGAAACAACATGGTTCTCTGCCCTGGAGTTCTGGGAAGGGGTCGTATGGCTGTGCTCACCTGCCGGGCAAACGTGCTTTGCAAAGCTGATGTGAAGACTGCATGAGTGGGGAGTTACAAGAGCAAGAGGCTCTGGCTGCTGATCTTTCTCCTCTTTCTCTCTCTTTTCCTTCTCTCCCACCTAGTACTGATCTTGTTTACAGGATAAACAGAGAACTTGGATTTTTAGGACTCGTAGGATTTTTAGGACTCGTAGAAACATTTTAGACAAATCTGCAAAGAGTGTTCGTACCTTTTCCTGAATTCGCTGTAAAAAGCTCTTCTGAGATCCCATAGGGCCAATGCAATGTATTATAAATTGCTTGACTAAAAGAAGTCTGTGCTATTCATGTGTACTGCCCAAGGCTACACTATTAAAATGAAATGTCTTGTGATCACTATTTCATGTTGTTGTTCCTTAATTTTTATTAATAAACATAGGTATGCAGATATTTGCCAATTTCTCTGTTAGTCTTTTCCTGCTTTGGTTTTGGGATAATTGGGGAGCTAGCAAAAAATATATGCATTGTATACACAGAAGACTGAAAAAAGGACTGGAATATGAAGATGCTTAATATTGATAATAAATTATGTAGAAAAATATTTTAGGCATACTAATTTTCAACAGTTCAAGTTGTAGGGAGTGTTTTCTCCAGTTCAAGTAGCTATCCTGGTATGATCTCAGTCAAGAGCGACGTGGACCGCTGTTGTTCTTCCAGTTTCGTGTTTATTTCTGCTTAGTCTTAGTCTCACCCTTATTCACACTGCATGGTACCTTTCTCTTCTGTTGGATTCCTTGCAGAGTTAGAATGCAAAGGGTTGCAAATTTGTCAATATTCAGCTTCTGATTATCAATGAGAGTTTTTTCTTTCTTTTTTTCCTTCTCCTGTACGTAGTTTCTAAGTCTTCCCTACAATGGACAGTTATGTTCCTCAATTTTATTTTTCTGTCACTGATGACCTCTTTATTTTCCATAGTGACACTTTATCACCACTTGACAGGATAGCCATTTAATTTGTGAGCCTTCTAACTACAGGCTGTGTGCAGAGTACGTTTTTAGAGCAGCGTGTGATAAAGTAACTGATAATAAAAGAACCTTGTATCTACAAAAAAAAGAAAAGAAAACTGTTAGAGCTCTCATATGAAAGAGGTTAATGGATTCCAAGGAAGAAATGGAGTGTGTTGTCATTCAATCGTACTGAGGTTTGATTTCTTTTATCAGACTGAGTAATGACTGCAGGCACTTGCCCTTTTCCTATCATTATAATTTGCAATAAAATGAAATGCTGAGGACTTGCCACATCAACTGAGGAATAGTAGTTGGCCATTTGCTTGCAGAGATTCATGGCCTGTTCTCTCCGTGCTTATTTCAGAACTCAAAGAAATACAAAAGAATGGGTTTACTTGTTGTTGAGAAGATCAAGCAGCATAGGGAAAGTAGAGATCAAGTATGTGCAAAGTAGAGAATCAACTTGTTCATACATGCAGTCACATGCTCCCCTTCTCTTTCTGCATATATCAGAAACATCTGAAGTACTTCAGATAAGCTCCTCTGAGTGACGGATAAGTAGGAAGCATCATGTAGTTACATCCTAAAAAATGACTGAGAATAGCTCACATAAAACATGAAAACCTTCTCCTTCCTAAACTAAACGAACTTGATGAAATCCAAGATTTTGAAGGCTCAGTTAAGCTCCTGAATTCTGACTTGACGTCCTTAGTTGAGCGTTTTTCAAGAAAGCAGAGCATCTGTGACTCTTGCAAAAACTGGAATAATTACAAAAATGGAAACTCAGATGTTCAACTTCTGGTCTGTGATTGTTCTAGAGGTAAATATACATAATATATTTATAGTGCAATATACATAAATGTTTCCAAAAAAATTTCCCCCTTCCTAAGAGAAGCTTAAGTCATCTGTGACTCTATCTCTCAAGAGATTGTCACTTGATTATTTTGCATTTTTAGGGCTCTGTGGCAAAACAATTCATTTGTGTGGAATGAAGAGTACTGCTATTTTATTGATACTGATATAGTTCAGAAACCCCTTAAAGAAGGAAGTAAAACATTGATGTTCCAACCCAACTTTATGCTGTTGTCCTTATATTAGTGATTAAAAAAAAATTATTTTGCTTTGAAGTTATTCAATATATAGAGTAAATGACTTGGAACTGAATTTCTTATGGAAAGTATCACCTTGAGTAAATGTTATAGAGAAATACATAGGTAATATTTACAGCAAAATGTTTTTTTTCCTGAGCTTTTATATACAATTTGCACTTTATTAAATTAAAAGATAAAAGGCAATTCCACCACATATTTCTAGTAATAGTGCAATACTGTCAGTCTGACATGATATCAGACTATTGTCCACATTTACAGGTACATAGACATTGTGTAAAATGATATACATAATATTGCTTACTGCTGTACACTTTATATATTGTTCCTGTCAAGATAAAGCTAATGCGTACATTAGGTTTACTTGCAATTCCCTTTTTGTATTCTGAAAAATGTGGTTGCCTTTTCAGAGGAGCTGTCTTTTTACATTTTCTAGTTGACGAGTTGAATTACAATGCTTATGTCAGATTGTATCAGTTCTATGAGAGAAGTGAGCGATGCACCTTCAAGAAAGGAAGCAATTAGATGCCCTTTTTTTTCTACAGTGAGGTTTTGTTTTGAGTTGTGTGTTTTCCTTTTTTTTTTTTTTTGTTTGTTTTTTCCTCTTCTCCTCTCCTTTTTAAGTTATAGCCAGGATGCAGAGGGAGTGTGAGTTGACTAGGAAGAGGGGAGGAATCTAAAGTGACTGTGAGCAAAATGCTAACAAGGAAACTGCCACTGGTGTGATCTCCTTATAAGAGAAGAGGCCCTACTGGGGCTTTTTAATTCCTTCTCAGACTGAGGAACTTGGAGCTAGTCATTCTAGTTCTCCTCTTAATTGCTTGTGATTCTTCTAGGTGTGAGTTGAGGAAAAATAAGCTGTACAATAGGCCACAGAAAGAAAGCTTGATATATCAAAGAACCTTCAGCAGTTGTTCTACTCAGAATGGTAGCAAGCAGCCACTGCATTGACAGGCCCCAGCAAAGATTAGCTTTCAGTCATGCTAGGCACAGTGTCGTAATTCAGTAAGAGTCAGGTTTCTGTTCCAGAAATTCACAATTTGAAAATAAGCATCAAAACTTATGCAAACTAAAAATGGCTTAGTGAAAAAGATAGAACTGGCACTAAAACTCCAGAATGACAGTAAACTGCTCTTTCTCTAAATACTGGAAGGTCAATAAAAGTTTTGGTTTTAGCTTAGCTTTGTGGATGTGTTGCAAGAATATGCCTGCAAGTGGATATTCTTTTGCAAGGCTCTTCAGTGACAACATTGTCTACATGGAAAGCTTACTGTTGTTAGTTTACAGCTGAAATACTGGTTGAATTTTTAAATATCCTGTTTCTGTTGAATGGTACATTTTTTTCAGATTGAGATGTCTGAAGGCATAATATAGGAATCTACACTGCAAATGTATATGAGTAAGGAGAATGAGTATAAATGTCAGAGATGCAAAGTACTATGTTTAGTGCAGGCTTAGCACAGTTTAGTCTTGGCAGCTGACCAGCTCTCATTTTCCAGTTTCTTGCTATAACATCATATATCTGTTGTGGCAGAAGCTTGAAATATTTACAGCTGCAGTACTCAAGTACAAATGCTGAATTTTATCGGATGATTTGGGTAACAGTAGAAAGTTGTTAGCATCAAAGCAAATATTTGATAAGTTAAACGGAACTCATCTATCTAAATTTTACTTAAAGTGTCGATAATTTTATCAGAGTGAATTTTGGTCTTTTGGAGTTATTGGAATCTAAAAGGTAAATGCTTATAAGTAGTAATACTACAATATATAGATGCGTTTTAAAAATTAAAAATTGTTCCTCTGACTAATCAAGGTATTTAAGACTCAATAAATGTGTAGTGTGTTCCCAGACTTCCAACATAGTATGGTTGGTCCTCTGTCCTGCCATTATGTTGTTGTTTATTATTTTTTTCAGGTGTACATTGCATTTTGTCACTTCTGAATCCGTCTTGCATTTGCAATGTAGTGAATCTGGAACAGAAATAGGCAGAATTCTGCCCTGTGGTTCATGCTTGCTGTCACGGTGGCAGAACTGACAGGTCTGGCCTTACCTGCAGACACGATGCCACTGCTCAGCTTGACTCTGTTCTGTTGACAGCTTGGAGCAGGTCTGCCTTTCAGTTAGGGCAGGTGGGATCTGCATTTGGAGATAGGATATACAAAAATACTCTTAAATAAGGCTTTCTGCTTTTTACAAGAGGTTAGAAAAATACAAAAGCAGTTTTGGAAGGGGGAAAATGCATTGTACTGCAGCAGAGTAGATATATTAAAATGTATTAGGAGCTCTCTGCTCATCCTATATGACTGGTTGACTGTAGGATATGAGAAATCCCACTTTAATTGGGAATAGGAAAGCTGACTGGAGAGAGAAACCACTTAAGGAGTGGCCCAGATTAGTGAGTAAAGCACTGAATTTGATGCACGTTGCCCCTGTACCCACTGTCCTGAGTACATGTGATTATTATCCTAAAATTTTTTTAACAAAGTCAGAATTTACTGACGTCACTTGCCAAAAGACAAGTGGGGAATTTATTGATTAGACAGTTTAAAGGATTTGTAAGCCAATATTAAATATCTAGATACTTTTAGATATAATATGGATTTCTTGTTTTGTTTTTGTGTGTTTGCCTTATTTCTCCCAGACTAAAAAGATGAAAAGAAAAATATTTTCTGATCACTATGATGCTGAGAGGGTAACTTGCGTTATGAGAAACATGTTGCGTTGATAGGAACTATATTCTGTAATGGCTACTAGCAATGTTAAAAAAAAAAAAGATTATTGCTGTTATTTGCAAGGTAAAGTAATTTATTGAAAGAGATGTTCACTGAGCTATTTCATCAAAAAAAAGTGAACCTGACCAGACTCAGAGATCTGATCAGACTGTCCTATTGGCAAGAATCAATACATGGAAGATTAATGGCATAATGATTCCATTAACACTTAAAGTCAAGAATGGAAAAAAAAATACAATTTCTGATATAAGCTGCAGAAGGATTTTACCCAAGAAACAAGTGCAAGATGATTTCTACAGGAAAATAAGGAGAATAGGGGTATCATTCAGAAAGAGATGTATGACTGCTAGCTTAAACTAGTCCTATTATCTAATATCCTAATAGATATTACTATACTTTTGCAAAGTGCTCAGAGATCTTGCTATGTTTACCCATAAAGAACATAGGATATTGGAGATTCTGTCTTCAGAATAAAGGTACTGATGTTCCCTAACCTGGTTACTTGGTAAGATTTCAATATTCCCATGTGAATTGTCTCTAGAAAGTAGTTACAGAGCTTACAGAGAAGAGTATTGATTTTACTTATACTGGGGTGAGATATCAGGCAAGTTTTTCACTGAATAGCATGACGTTAGTCCGGATTTAACCAAGTTTCCAGTTCTGGTGGTTTGCCTTGTCCTTAGATATGGAATTTCTTGACTTTGTTCCTGACCAACATATATCTCTTCATCTCACTTTGCTTGCCAAGATGCTTAACAATCTTTAGCAATCTTTACAGAAAGCTTTGACAATTTGTGCTTGCATTTTGAGGTTCTTAGGTGAAACTTTGTATTGTAAATGTATTTTTAAGTCAAGTGCTTTTAGCAGGGTCAGTTGGATGCTGTTCATGGTTACCAACTTTTCTATTCTCCTCTCTTGGTCTCGTTTACCCACAATACACACATTTTTTCCTTCCATAGTAAGAAAATGTCTATTTTCAATATCAGCATCCATAATAAACCACAGGTGTTGTGAGTATTTTCAGATTTATCCTTGCCAAGAGGAGAGTGCATAATCCAATACTGAACTGCAGGGAGAGCCATTTCTGTCTTTAGGAGAGAGCGGAGCCTTGGCTCTCATACTGAATTCTGGCAAACTTTGCTCTGTTAAGCACAAATGGGATTTTAGTCATTGTATAGTCTCCGAATAAATATATGTGCCTGTCCAAATGTATTGTTAAATTCTTCAGTGGGAAAGTGTTTTTAGACTGGGAGACTTGCCATTTTCATGCAGTTAGGAAACAAACAGAATAAACAGTGGACCTATATAAAACCTTTGTTTATCCAAAAGAATTTTTAAAAGAATCAACTATGATTAATGTACACATTTTGGAGTTCATTCTAGATTTGGAACTTTTTTCTTGAGATGGAATGCCAAGTCTTCAGTGCAAGATCATTAAATCTAATCAAGTATCGGTGAGAGGACCTAGCTTCATACTAATGTAAACCTCAGAATTTTGTTTAAATTTTTAGTCTGTTTAATACTGGGAGATAGGAGGGGCTTGTAGGCTCTGGATTGAGATGTAGTATTTGAGGATTGAATACTTGACTTGGATGAGAATTGGTAGCTCAGGGCCCCAGTTATGCTCTAGGAAACAAACTATGTTTTAGGATGTAGAACCTTAGGATCTTGTTGATGTGAGCCCTTCTTAATTCCCTAAGCATAAAATTTACCATAGTATTTAGGAATTTTAGTATATTGTCCAATCTAATTGTTGGAACATAATATTTGCTCTGGTGAGTGCAGGATGGTGTTCTGACTATTCAAATGTATCATGGGCCATTTCTGGCTGTATTCTAGGATGCATATGTAGTCTGCATAGGAATTTCACTGTAGTTGGCATTTTATCCACTTTTGTTAAAATCTGGGCCTTGGCAATACAGGTGTTGTGGAGGTCACACTTTCTGCTGGACATGTTTATTCTCAGGTTGTTGAGGCTTTATGTTGTGTAGTTATTTAGTAAGATGCATATCTTGCAGGATTTGTATTTTCTCTATATATTCTTCTTGTGAGTTTCTGTTCTGTTTAAGTTCTGTTTAAGCCCTCTGTGGGGTCTCAAAACCCATCTGTTTGTTTAGATCATCTCTTTATTTAGCTCAGCAAATATGTCTTCAAAATGTGCTCTGTAAACTGCTTATCCATTACCTCAGGTAGATGCTTATTTAAGAAGGATAAGAAATATGCCTATGCAAAGTACCCTTCTCCAGGAGAAGCAGATATTGTCAATTTCCTTTAAGGAGATTTTAGCAATCTCTTCATTTTCATTCCCAAACCTAGGGAAGCCTAATTCCAGGGGCATTTGTGGGTCTGGCATCTTACAAGGAACATGTTTAGATGGCAACACGATACATTAGAGGAGTTATAGGAAGTTAAGGATGCCTCCGGGCAAAATATAATTCCTTCTTCCATTAAGAAGATTTGCAGGAGACTGAGGGCTCAAAAGCGATTCAGGCTATTATTTTGCACTGGAGTCTTTTGACTGATACACAGGGCCAACGTAGCTAAGCTATTGCCGATTTTCCTCTGTCTTCTGTATCTGATAAAATAAGAGGTTCTTCCATTTACTTCATGGCTTTGTTGCATACATTCACAATAGTTGCCACTGCATCAAGGGCTTATACCTGGCTTCACCTGGGTTAATGCGCTTATAAAAATCTAGACTCTCCTGCTGCCTCTACTTTAACTGCAAGTCATTTTTTTAGAAGGAGATGCTTATCACAAACAATTATGAATCAGTTTTCTTTGTTTCCTGTTGCTTTTGATTCTAGTGATATGTCTACTTTTATTATAACTTTTGACAGTTGGGCATGGTCTCTCAACCTGAATTTTGAATCTCGATAATGCTGTCTTAATCATCCACCATCTTGCATATAAAGAGAATAAGTTTAGCAATCAAATATATCTTTATTGGGTATTGAATAGGCGAATATCAAGTTTGAACAAATCACACTACAGTTGGAGGGTGAGAACAGGTTAAGATTTGCAAAGAAATAGGTTGCATCATTTTTGGACTGGAATTTAAGAAATAGTTATGATTTATTAACCCTCTTTTGATCCTCCTTGTCATCTTTCTCAGATTCTGTGTTACCTATTGTTCTGCCTAATCTGAGCATCAAGGCCATAATACACAAGGTGTTAGCAAGGAGGTTGTAAGAAGAAGTGGTTCTGGGGATTATATGGCATTCTGCTTGGTTTTGTTCTTTTTTTTCCTCTATTGTTGATGACTCATTGTTCTTCAAATGAACTTTTCTAGACCAAATATAACTCTAATATATCTTTTGAGACAGCAAAAGAATATGTCATCCTTGACGGCAGCTACCTGGCCCCTCAATTCTAAAGATGAGCCTAATTCAGGAGCACCATATGAATATGAACTCTTGCCTTTGGCTCTATGAGGAACGAAATGGACTTCAGAGGGTTCAATGTGAATCTTAGGAAGAATCTGCATTATTGCAGATAACTAGCCCTCATATACGATTATCCTATCCCTACACGTGGGCATGCACTCCTTGATAGGACAATTCTCTGCTTCATGAAGAGAGCACGTGTTCCTGCTTGACTATCGGTTGGTCAGCTCATATCTTGGTACTATCATCTTGCATCCCCCTCTACTTGGCTCACCCCTTCAATGGACTTCTTGTTTTTCTCTCCTCAAGGACAACTTAGACACAGAGCTATGTGCTTTGTTAAATGGCTTTTTAAAATTGTACTTGATTAAATGAGCTACGTGCTCTGTTAGCCTTCTTGTATGACTGATTCAGTGCGCCCACTCATAGTTTCTTCTAAGTACATTCTTAGTTTTGCATTGGGCTCCAAAAGATTAGGACCTAAACACTTCTAGTTTATTGAAGGACTGGATATCTAGGTGCAGTTATTCCATAGCCTCTATCTACAAGTAACTTTCTCAGTAGAGATAAAACAGATGTTATTCTCAGAACAGAACTAAAATTCTTCAAATGCTTTTGTTGACTTTAAAACTCTTCAAGGACATTTCTGTTAACTTTTCTTCTGTTTTTTTAGAGTTTTTTAAGGTTACTTTCTAAAGCAAGCCTGATTTAGCAGAATTTTAATGAAATATTTGTCCAAAAAAAATAGATACGAATAGCCTTGTGTTCAATTAGAGGAGCTTTCTCCTTCAGAAGGTGCCAACACTTACTATTCTCTAGGCAGGTGTCTGTAAATGATGGCAGTCCAGAGGCTTGTTAATTCTCACAGGGCTTGATCCAAAGCTAATTGAGGCCAGTGCGGAATCTCCTGTTACCTTGACTGGAGTTTGGGTCTGTTTTTACTAGCTGTAGAAATCTATGAAATATTATGTGAATTTGGATCACTTTTGTAGTGCTATCTTACAGCAGATTAGCTCACTTGATGTGAAATACAAATGCAAGTAACGTTCAAGATGAATACTTTTTCATATTCATTACCGGGAATTACTGGGAATGCCTGTAGGAATGCACCTTTTGATGATTTCAGTGTGCTTTTTCCCCTCTGAGATGGCTCCACATTTTCAGAGGTTTACTGTTTTGTGTTGCTTCTGTTTATGTTAGTCTCTACTGATCAGTAGAGAGCTTACTGCATTTGTCTGTCTATTTATCTGTCTATTATCGTTCAGAAACACTGTTAATACTGCTAATAGCACATATGCACTCCATTTTTTCAATAAACCACCTCCTTCGAGTTGATCCCAATTTATTTCACACCATGGCACCTTGTATATTTTCTGAGCCATTTAGGTCCTACATATGGGTTTTAGAGCATAACACTGGGGCAGTAAAATCATTTTATTTTTGACTTGTGAAATATCTCTCCAAACTATTTGTATTGCTTAGTACCTTAATTAAGCATGCAGCACCACTTATTAGGCCAATTATATTGATATATTAATATTTCTTAAATTTGTGTAATACTGCACTTTATTATTGTACATATTATATCTTACTATTTTATTACTGTCACATACCTAGGAAAAAAGCCATATGGAAGGTACATTAAAGACACTTTCTTTGAATTTTATTTTCTATTCTTTCAGTTTACGGACACATAGCTTGATAAATTGCTGAGCACTCTTGTAATGCTGATGTGTGGTGCTGATCTGCAGGTTTATGGGTTATAATGTAGAAGGAGATGCATTTTTTCAATTATATATAAAAAAAATCTGTTTTTCAACTGTGTGTGGAAAATTCAGCATCTAACTAACTAGAAAAATATTTCTTTTGTAATTGATTTACTTGATGATACTATAATGGAATACTGATTTGGTATACTGTATGCCAAAAAAAAGTATTTTGAGCAGTTGCTTACATGTAATATTATGGAATATCTCATTAGTTTTAGAAGTCCACTCTGGGAATTTTTTTTCTACCTTGTAAACCTAAATGAATCTGCACATGATTTTCAGTGTTTTCACTTCAAAATGTAGAATAGAATTATTCCAAGTATTTCTCACACTGTGCTTTTTTACCCAAGATTGTTTTTCATTAACACCTCTCTCCCATGAAATACGTCATATTATGTGTTTAATTAAATGCTGCTCTTAGAGAACATTGGTATGTCTAATTATAAAGTGAAAAGGACTAAAAAGCACAAAGACAATGCATGTCCTCCCTGTCACAAAAGCACTAGAATTCCCTGAGATGTCTCAACAACGATTACGCGTGGCCATAAATGCCCACATATTGAACAGCACAGATGTGTGGAGAACTTGGTTTCCTTTCTTCCTTTAGTCCTCAAGGAACAAAAATGGCATGAAAAGAACACATTACTGTGCTGTTACTTCTATACTATGCTAGAATTTTTTCAAGGCCTGTGCAAAACAAGTTGCACTGATAAAAGCTGATTGTTCTAAGATTGCCACTTGATTTGTAATGGTTTTGGAAAGTCACATTAGCTTTTCAAAAAAGAACCCTGACCTTTCTGGAAACACTTTTTTCAAAGAAGCCAATGGCCAACAAATCGCTATTTTAGAAAAGGATTTATATACTGTTCTTATATATTCTTATATTTAAAAATATTTGATATTATCTCGGTTATTGTTCTTCCCCATTGTTATCTACCCTTGCTCAATGCTTTTCCGCCAGTGCCTGTGGTGGCTTATGTTGTCTGGGATACTTGTCTCCCAGTTCCTCTGACCAACCTTTCTCCTCTTCACTGTCAGAATGAAAACATTTGCTCACGGCTCATTGTTTGCTTATGATTCTCAGTCCTTGGAGAGGATTACTGGAAAATGACCTTACTGGACAGTGCTTCCAGCTGCAGCTTATGTCATAATGTCTTCCTCGTTTCATTGCAATGTGTACTGCCTTTCACGGTTTACTACAAAAATTTATTTCAACATGATTTATAACATCTTTAGTTTACAACAGGGATGTATTTAAAGATAGGCTATAATATGTCTTTGTTTATGTTATGAAATTAAAAGGAAGTCATCATTTTGAGCATGCTGCATCTGCTGCTGTTTTATGGGTATGTTAAAACATTTTGATGCAGCTTCATTGAACAAATACCTAAACCTGAAACATGGCTTATTGATTAGCAAGTTGAGCTTTAAAGAACTTTTGGTAGCACAAGAGTGAAATTAGATAAAGCAATCATGAATTATTCCTCTGCAAAAAGAAAAAGGTTGATCCTTTTTTGGTGCATGGGAAAGACTATTTAAAATGCCGTGAAATCTGATAGTAAGAGATCTTATGTTTGTTAATCTCTCCAGAAACAGGCCTTCTTACCCTTAAATCATTTTCATTTTGAATCAAAATCTTGAGTCATCTCACGATACAACAATCTCAAGTCATCATGAGACAATCTAATAAACTCAGTCTTCTAGGAGAGCACTATTAAAAATTAAACTGTGTGAATAGAAATGTATTGATTATCTGCTCTGCAGGAAACTCCCTGGTATCTACTCATTCTCTCCAAACAATTTTTAACCTGTCAGCCCTTTTCTGTTGCTGCATTTAGAAACTGATTGTAGCTGAAGAACATTTCTATAAGCTTTTCTTCACAAACCAGGTGATTGCTTTCTGTAGGTTTTTCCATGATTGAAAATGAGTACTCTCTATGTGTTGTCGCAATAGTATAAAAGGTAATCCAGTGGGTTTTTTTCTAGAGATATATACAAGTAGAGAGTAAATATATTAAATAACAGTAATTGAAATGGTACAGGTACTTTAATAATACATGCCCATACAAATGGTTAAGGTCAGCTCTCACAACTACTGTACTAATGAGTGATGTTTCAAGGTAGAATAACAAGATGTACATTATAATGAAGAGTCAGTTGTGGCTACGCCTCACAACTACTGATGTCATTCCTTCCATGAGATATTAAATATATACTGGAAGAGTCTATTTTGACTTAATAGGGAGGAAATATGTTGAAATATTTTTGGGAAAAGATCCTGGTCACAGTACATGTAGGAGTATGTGCAGGACTGCGTTTCATAATTATTGAGTGATGGAATGAAGATTGTGTTGAAAGGGAAATTTAGAAATCAGGATTAGATGAGGAAAGGTTGTGTAAATACTGTTTGTGGAGTGTAGCAGGGCACAAATTATGGGCTAAATTGCAAGAAAGTGTACTGTATGCAGAGAAATGATGTGGGACTCTTAATGCAACTGCTTTATTAATCTTTGTGATTCTACATCAGGTAGCGAGTGATATTAGGAAATAGTGGGCAGCATTACAGCATTTGTGAAAGTATGCTGTTATCCATTTTGTAAAACCATATCTGAAGGTAATTTGCTTTCTTTTTTCTCTCTTTAGATATTTTTAGATACTTCAGATGTGTTGCTGACAACTGTAGGCTTTTCTGCAGAGTTCATTTAAAATATTTTACTATGAAAAAGCCTAATATTTCCAATAAGGCTTATGAAAATGGGGCAGAGCCTACAAAGAGCCAACACTGTATATTCTGAAATGGAGCAGTGTCTCATCTGCTTTTCATTTGTGAATAGAAAGGGTTGTATTTTTTGCCTTTGTCCTTCACTCTGTATCTCTGTTCTAAGGATCCAACAAAAATACTAATACTCCTTGGCAGCATAAGGAGGTCACAACTCAAATGAGCTCTGAATATTGTTCCCAAGGGAACTAAGAACTGTGTCACACTTGCTCAGTTTCAACATACATAAACTCAAACTCTGGAAGTGAGGATATACATTGGAGGTTATATTCTTAATAAAGTAAAATACAATGAAGTACTCTACTATTTGACAGGCTCAGCTTGAAATGCTTACTTCCAAGGGGAGATAATACAATTTTTTTCCCCTGCTATGACATTTTAAGCGATGATGGGGGAAGGAAGGAAAGTGAAATACTATGAATATTCAAATATGGAATGTAATGTGAATATAAGAACTGTGTATCAACTTTAGTCATGAGCTCAGAAGAAGACATAATGTCGAAAATACCCATGTGGGCTCTATGAATATGGATCTGCAGAAGGTGTTATGAACAGAACAGGATTTTCTGTCCTGTAATGTCCATCCTTATGCTAAGTGGATGCCAGGGAGAAAAGTGTTGAGTAGCAGGATATCTAGGATCTACTGATTTTGTGCAAGAGAAGGGCATTATGGAGAACTCCATGTTTATAGAAAGTCACGTATGCAGTTGCCTAGGGCAGCAGAATAGTTTTTCTCAGTAATTTGCCTGTGCTAGACCTCGAGAGAGCTGAACTGCTGCTGCAGAGGGAGAGGTCAACACAGAGGAGGGCAGCCTTTTTCTGGTGGTGGTGGAATGGCTGTTCCTGAAGAGCAAAGTGATGCTTAAGCCCTCTATTTGTCCTAGTAACTGTATAAAGAAGCTATCTAGTTTTAGAGGCTCTGCAGTTCTTTCTCAGCCTCTTTAATCCTCCCTTGCATCCCTTCCTCTAATAGTTGTTTTGGTCTATGCTCTGAAAAGGTTTAAATCAACAGCAGGGACTACCTATTCAACCAGATATTGTTACAAAACTAACCAAGTTTAACTACTTTTACTCAATCAACAGAGTGTGGAAATGATAATTACAGGAGAATATCTGTAAAATAGTCCTGAGTACATTAAATCTTCATTAGTTGCTATGGATTAGACTGCTGTGTTGTTATACTATGGGACTCGTGTAAACTATTTTTCCTGATTCAAAACTGGACACATACTTAAATTACCCATTTATAATTTGTCATATAGTTGAATAATACATACTGAGGTATATGGCAATCTTAATTGAAAAAATCTCTAAAATGTATTTCTATGTACATGAGGAAAATAATCCTATTGATTAAATAATAGCTAGGCAGTTTGAGAGGCAAAAGAAAGTAGTAGATTCTACAACTCTGTATGTAATCCAGAAGCATATGTAACTCAAAGTATTTATTGAATTGTGTTTGTACTGTTGGAAATAGATTGTGAAAGTAAGTAGTTAGCTTGCTAAAATTAGGAATGGAGGATTTCATTGATAAAGTTATTGGATAACAGTGTAGACAGTTGTAAAGATAGACTTAGAAAGAAAGAAACAAGTAACTACCCCTGACCAAAACAAAGAGGAGGGAAAACTGCTATCCAGTTTACCACTACTGTGTTACTACTACTAGATTAAATTTCCCGAAACTCATTTGTTTTCAATGGTTGAAGAAACTTAACATTATTTCTATCAAAGCTGTATCCTCAAGCAGAGAATAAGTAAAGAGTATCTCCCTTTTCTGTTACAGCAAATCTAGTTTGTACTAAGGCTTTGTCTCCTCTTTTAAATAGGTCATTCCTAACCTGTCAAGAAGAAACTAAATGGTGTTTTTTTTTTCTTGTGATGTGGTAGAATACAGCATTCCTGAGTTGTTAGGCATATTAACTAAAGCTTTCCAGAAGTATTTAATCTTGGAAGTATATCTTTACTGTCTTTTTTTTTTCCCTCTTTTTAACGGATATTCAGTATGCTGTTGTAAAAATGGAAGGGAATTTTCTTATATGTCTCTATCTTGCTCTTGCTGCAGTCATTGAAGTAATATTTAATACTACTTGACCATAGAAGAAAGGTACAAATATGATTCTAGTAGAGCTGTGGAACTTGGTTATATTTTAATGCAGGTTTTGTCCATATTATAACATATATATGTGCACACACATGTATGCAACTGTGTACACTGAATGAAAAGTAAATTACACTATTGAAAAACTCTGATAGCTCGAAATTCATTTAGTCCAAGATGATGGTGGATGCTGTCTTGGCTCTGGTTTTCAGCTGTAAATAGAGACCAGTTTTAACTTGATCGCTGCCAGTACCCACAGGAGACTTTTTGAAAGGAACGTAGTTAGCTTATACAACAGTTCCCCACTATCTTCTATTTGAGATTCTACACATATACTTATATTCAGGCAGTACTTGATGAATTGTAGTAGGGATTCTTTCCAAGTGAGTCATTATTTTCCTTCTTTTTAGGGGAATATTACAGACTGCATCTCTAGATGGCTTTTTTGGCCCTTTTTCTGTAGAACCACTTGGAGAATTAATTTTGTACTGTCAGTTGTAAATATATGTGGGAATGCACAAGACTATAAAGAGTAGAATAAAGGAAAAATATACCTTTAATTTTGATTTAATTATAATTAGGCTATTCAAGCTACTTCCAGTTATTGTATACTTGTGAATGTCTGTCTTCCATCTTGCGAAAGTATAGAAATACTGTTTGTAAATAGAAACCAACTTATACATATTACTCTTATATTAAGGCAGGAGTCGGAGGAAGTAATTCCTTGTTCTTTGATACATTGTCACTCATACCAATATAAAGTATATGAAAAATATCTAACCTTTTTGTTATTTTAACTTTTATTAATGACTACAGAAAGATAATACCTGATTTAAATTTGAATTAGTGTTCTCTATATAGTGAACAACATATAGCATATTGTATACAATATATCTTGTATTTTAAAAAAAAGGTTCTGCCATGAAGCCAAATTAATATTGCTGGCTAATGAGAAATGAAGAGATCAAGCAAGGTGTACCGATGTCAGAATTGAATTTTCTTGTTTTCATTTCATGTCAAAACCAATTTGTAAGTACTGGATTCACATTAGCAGGAGAAAAGAGTTTGTCTGCTTTATGCTGTAGAGACTGGTGTAGAGATTTTTACAGATGAAATGGGTTTCTTTAAATTTAAAGGAAGTGATGACAGTGACTAATAGGATGTGGAATGTTCTTTTAACGATAAAAGAATAGGAAAAAGTGCAGAAAGCAAAAATGGGGAATAGAAAGAAGCAGCTAAGGGAGAAACTAAGAAGAATTGAGAGTAACTTTCAATGGAAACGGAGATAATCATCCTACCTAAACTCTGTGGAAGCACTGTGAATTTTTCGCATGCGGCAGATGAATAGGAGTCAACAGCCTGAGGTGCTATGGAACTTGAGGGGTTCTAGTGATCTAAGGAGGTGCTACTTTAATGCTACGTTAAGTTTCAATATTTTTATCCTGATTCTAAGAAGTGCCGGATATTAAAGTAAAATTGAAAAAGAATCTCAACTTACACATGCTAAGTGTTTCTAAATGTGTTATTTCCAAAGAAAGCCTGAAAGCGTAACTGCAGTGTCCATCTTTGGCGGGGGGGAAAGAGGGCATAGAGAGAGTCCTCTAAATCCCTTCTCTCTGAGGTTGAGAGGAGCAAATGTCTTTAGGGGGCTGAAGCAGAAGGCAGGGGATATTTGGGGCTGTTAACATTAAAAATGACCAAGTATGCTGGAGAAGATGGGGAACTCTGGCAGGCTTATGGTTCAGTATTCTCTTCCATAGCAAAAATTAAGGAAATACTAGGGTTAAATGTAATTATTTGACTATAGAGGAGGGGAGAAAATTCTTTTTTTTTTACTAGCTCTTTAATCTGTAAGAGCTTTCCATAGTGAATATTCCTTGGAGAAGGAATTCTCTCCTTTAGGACAAAAGGGAAATTCTTGTCATTTACATATCCATTAGAATATTAAGTGCTTTCCTTTCCATATTTTTTGTTATTTAGTTTTATCTTGCCTTTCCTGAGAATGCATACTCTGAGACTGTTACTGTTGAGCCATTTTGACACTTAAAGCATCCCAAAGTTACTTGTTCTCAGTAGTTGGTGTGCCTGGGGTCCTTTCAAACATGCCAAACAGCGGTTCTGAGCAGGGAAGAACCTAAGAGCAAATAAAGAACAAGCAATGAAAAAATAGGTATCACATCTTTCCAAGAAGAACATGTGGTGGCAGGACCTGGTGGCTCCAATGTCAACACTGCTTAGTGAAATTGGGTCACCTCAGAGCACATCATGAATCTCAGCTCCATTACTTTGTGTTTCAATTTATCTTGTCAGCAGGACAGAACAGAGCATCTTGATATCTGCCGTGTTGCAATATGGTTACCTAAAGCCTGCTTAACATTAGTAGTCTCAAACACTATCTGTCAACCAGAAATCTTATCCAAAATTTGTTACCTGCTATGAGGAAAAGGCAATCAGTGATGTTCCAGCACTGGGACACAGATATACCTGAAATACTCTATGTGGGCTGGCGTGGATTGAGAGACAAATGAGAGAGGTATTGCACCTCTTTGGACAAGATGTGCTTTGTGCTTCGCTGTTCTAGGGACAGCTTTTGCTGTAAGCCAGAGCAGCACTAAAGATAATTCTCAGGATTTCTTGTCTCTGCTAAGAACCCCCTGGCTTATGTAAGTTATAAGTGAATTACTGTCCTTCTGCTCTATCCCTATCCCCATTTTACGATGCAAGTAGCAGGGTCATTTCACATGATTACTGTTACATCCATAGGCAGAAGCAGATCCTGAGACTGTCACACTTTACTACCTTTGTGCTTGTGCACAAGGGAAAACCATAAGGCCAAACATTAGAAGCTTTAGCCCATTATTAACTTGCTATCAAATACTGCTAAATCACTACACCTGCTACCTGTTTTTAATCAATGTGAAAAATGAGCTCTAGAAGTATTTTGCTGAATATGAAAGCAGGTACTGTAGGAAGAGTTTTATTGGTTAGAATTCTATATGTGAAAAACATCTCATATCTTTCATTAATCTGGCTCTGTTTTTGCAGACAGTGCTGAACATCAGAGAAACAAGATGCCTACTAACATCGTTTTATAAATTCTCATCATATTTCTTCTTTGCTTTTTTTATTGCTTCCTTACTTAGCTTGACATTTTCATGTGAATAAAGTACAATACCAACATCAAGTTGTTCTTGCTCAGGTTTACAAAGGCAAAAGTCATTCCATAAACATGATGAAAAGGTTGAAAAAAAAATACTGGGAGTTAGAGCTGAAATGGATTTTGCATTTTTTTCCTTTTGTTCTTATTGAAAACTTGATGTACTGGTGAATTCAAAAAAAAAAAAAAACTATGTGGAATTTTGTTAATACTTCTGATAGTTGCTAATATATTATTTCTTTATTTATGACTACTTTTTTCCTTCCAAGGTGGTATGATTACTTGATCTAAGAATGTGACTTTCACAGAAACACAAAATGGTTAAGGTTGGAAGGGGCCTCTAGAGATCTAGGCCAACACGCCTGTTCCAGCAAGGACACCTATAGCACTTTATGTAACAGGAACCTAGGGGGCAAATAACACAGAGTAATCCAAGTTTCCTCTAGAATACATTATTCAAATTTTATTTGTGTTCTGGATGTATTTAGGGAGTTGGTCTTGGGTTGCCCTCACTTGTTCTGGAAAATGGGGGTGGGGAGGAAGTGCCAGATTTTGTGGCAGACTTAGTGTCTTCATGATTTGTCAATCAAATGAGTAGAGCTTATGACATTTAGATTCTGCTCCAAACTTTTGCTATCCCTAGTGGACTTGTATTGGGTTTTAGGGTTTATATGGCTTTGGATTCCACCTTGACCCTTGATTTTTACATTACAAAACTCAGAGGGTTCTAACCAGTTTTAAACTGCTGTACTTAAAATGTCCCATTTTCCCAAGCATATGAGATTTTACTGTACTTGGAGAGTAATGGTATAACCATGGGAGAGAGGTAGACAAAAGTAGAAACTGTTAGTTTTAAGTGAGTAGAGGACACCTGTTTTTTTAGTACAAAATTATTGCACACTCCAAGAAACTGACAGAGCTTTGGCAAAATAATTTCAACTAACTTAAGCCATAGGGCTGTTTCTAAGGTTCCTGGCCATAGAATTCTTTAAAAACTCTAGGACTATCTCTAAAACGAAATCAGTTCACAAAGAAATCATAGTGCAGGTAAGGAGGTTATGACCTCACTTTTTATTGATAAATTATAATCGCAGAAATGTTTGAACTACCTTTGTGATGGAATCCAATATACATGGGTTAAAAAAAAAGGGGGGGGGGGAGGGAGGAGAAAAAGAAAAGCAAAGCCCTGCAGAGCAGAGTGAATGGAAAGCACAAGAAGAGCTTTCTTTATGAGCGGGGATGTGATTGACTCAATGTCATATGAGTAATGAAAGGGCAGTTTTGTCAAGAACTCTCAAACTCTTAGGGCAAAAATGGAAAGATCTTGTAATGAGAGAGAACTTGAGCTTATTTCAGAATTTGTTTTTTCATTTCTATTTTGTGTTTAACACAGGGAAAATAGTGCCAGATGGTTGGTGAAGTTGACAAGTTCATCAAAGTCCATCAGTCCTCTTGATCCAACTGGAATATGTGCAGTCTATCCAGGAATGATATGATTTAATTGTTCTATTATTTCAACTTTATTAACGGCTACAGAAAGAGATATGTAATATCAAATTTCCTTCACAGTCTTTCCCATTTGATTTGAATATCTTATTTGCCTTCCAGAAATAGCAAATATTTTCAAGAATAAAATGATACTGCTGTTCATAGGGCTTCTGACGAATTGAAAGGAAAGCTTCTTTACTATGAGGGTGGTTGGACACTGTGTTAGATAGTTTAGAGAGAGTCTCTCCTTGAAGATAATAAAAGCTTGGACATGGACATGGTCTGAAGCAATTTGCATTAGCTGACACTACTTCAGCAGGGAGCATTGGACTAGATCTCTAAGTCCCATCAATTTTCAACTGTTTTGTGGTGGTTTTTTTTGTTTTTCTTCTTATTTTAATAGTTGAATGTGATATATTTGTCTTAATCATTTTAATTTCTGGGGTGTTTTTGTGAGCTAAAACATTAGCAATATGTTTAATCAGCAATACAACCAGAGCTTATCTGAGCAGCAAAAAATTGAACTTTTCTGCCTGAACAGTAAATTCTGCAGTGCAGTTTACTTGTAAAGAATGCAAAGAGAGGAACAAATCACAGATACCAAGCTGAATTTATGGTCAGCATTAATAAATAGGCTGAGTGAAAATTGCTTGAAGTTTTGTATCCGTAAAAATGGACTTTTAAAATGCCCCAAATGAGAATAAGATACATAAATTGGCTCATGAGGCTGGCTGGCATCTGTGACTCGTTGTTTTTAGTATAGTTAGAATCCTTTTTGTACAGTGAATTAGCTACTCATTAAAATGACCATAGCAGAAGAGAGAAAATAGTCCTGAATGTTAAATTTGGTTGTCTCCATAACAGACGGTCACTAAATTGGAAATGTTTGTGGTGCCTTCAGACTCTCCCAAGTTTGGTAGTGTTACCATCATATGGATGTCATGGGCAATCAGTGTAATCAGTGGTTCAACAAAACAAATCGTTCTCTGGTAATCTTATTCTCATGTGAACAGAGATTTCCATAAACCAAAGAACTGGGAAAAAAATAAAAACAAAAGCTAATGCTAATTCTGTAAACTGATCACTAATTAAAGATCCAACTGAGGCTGCTTCACTGTCAACATCATTGGTTTGACCTAATTTGTTCCTTAAAGCAAGACAAACCACTTCCTTCAGGGTGTTGTTTCTTTAGGGACAAAGGTTCTTGGAATGATATGTGGTGGTCCAAAAAATTAAGGCAACAAACTGCTCTGGCATAATGTGGGTTTTTTTGTGTGCTTATTTTTTTTCTTTCTGAATGGATTTAGAAAACAATTAGTTTGATACAGTTTGGAGAAATGTATTAGTAGAAAGATCTTGAAGGTTTAAGTGCAGGGATGTCACCTATGTCTGATGCCAGGAGCACTTCTGCCTGTTAATTTAGATGCTTAACTCTTCAAATAAAATTACTACACTGGACTTGGAGATTTTCTTCATAGTAGATATTACTGATGTTTTAAAATGCAAATAAAGCACAGAGTAACCTGTGCTATGGATTTATAATACTTTGTCACATATGGTATCTAGCACAATGTTTTTTGAAGCATTTCGGTAGAGCGATTTTTGTTTTGCTCGTGCTGAGTCAGCAGCAGTTAACTTCTCAAGGGTTTGAGAATGACAACTAAATAATTTATTGGCTACAGGTGTTTATACTTATTCATTTACCCTAAAGCATATGAGTTTCTGCTAGCAATTAAAGGTAGTTAGCAGTTTTCGCACTAATGTAAACATTTGTATGCAGTAATTAGAGCCTCTTCCCATTCCCTCATAATGAAGAAACTAAGATGTTACTGATAGCTGGTACAAAGTGCTTCATAATTTTTTGGGACCTGAAGAGGGTCACGATTAACTGTGAGAGAAATGCCATCTTGATTAAAGCAAATGAATGTTGATTCCATATGCAGCATTCAACTGTACATCTATCAGCTAGCTGTGTTTTAACTCCAAATGATTATTCCTGTGACCTAACAGCTCTAGGATATTTTTCTTTTACTGCTCCTCTTGGTTGAGCAGTAGGGCCCTGCTTGTTTTGTCCAAAAATTCTTGTCCTGTCTTTTTGAAATAGAAAGAAAGCCAAGAATATCTTAGGTATCGGTGGCTACAAAATCTTTATTTGGACTTTTTCAGTGTATTGAAGTGTTATGAAAGAACCAAAGGAAAAGCTGATAGCAGCAGAAAGCAATTATCTACAGCAAAAATAGCCATCAGTTGCTATGGAAAACTATTCCGAGAAGCATTTATGTAACCTCAGCCTTTATGGTACTTTATTTTAAAGAACGCCTTTGGTATGATTTAATGCTGTTCCCTTGAAATAAGGTGCAGCAAAATTAGATTCTCTATCTTTTCCAAGTAAATTTCTGGTATAACTTGAATAACAATTTTATGTAAAAGAAAACATTTATACATTCTAAATGTAAGGCTTTCTATAAAGCTTTTTGTATCTAGATGTTATGTTCTGTCTTTCTTACATATGTTCTAGCTCTCTAACTGTGCTCTGCCCCAGAACTAAAAGTTCTGGTCTGAAGTTGTTCCTTAAGGCATGTAACACTACTTTGAATACAGCAATTGTTAATGGTGTAGAAAACAGTGCAAAAGTTAGAACTTGGTCAACAGTAGTGAACGTAGTATAGGTGATGCAGAAATATGTTTAGCTTTTTAGACTTACTAAAGATAGGCTGAATGGAAATATCTGGTAGACTCCTCATCCAACCCTAAAAACTTCAGAGTTACAGCAGTACAAGATTTTGCCAATCGGGTCTGGAGTAAAATAGTGACTCTGAAAAGGTTTGTGGAAGTTGCATGTGGTTCTGTGGTCTGCATGGGACTCACTGATCAAACACAGCATTTCTGTGACTTGGACATTTTTTGGCCTTTGATATGATTAAGATATGTGGCTGGTGTTAGCTATAGATGCTGACGATTCCTCATGTTTTTCAGGGAGGTAAGAGGGCGTGACATTCCCTAAGCATGCAGCTAGGTCCACCGCTGTTGTGTGGGCAAGTGGGTAGGATTCAGACAGGTCCTTGGTGTAGGTAGAAGGTAATAACTCATGCTGACCGTTGGGGGGAAAAAAGCAATTATAACTTCATTTGCTTACTTGAGAATAAGAAAATGCAACATTTTTAGTAGAAAGTAATGCTAATGGTCCAGTAGTCTTTCCCATTAAAAGCATCCAATTAGCAACATACCTGAGAGTAAAACTAAAATTTATTCATTCAAATAGCATTTAACAGACGTAATTGGGAAGCCGTATCAAAATGGATTTTTTGTAATTTGTTAGACAGTGTTCATCACAAACAGCAGAGAAGATGCTCTATGGGGAATCAATTCTGCACCACTTTAGTTGTGCAAGGATAATCGCTAGTCAGTTTTCCAATAAAGTTTGAAAATAAAATTCTGGTGATTGATAAAGCCTCAGGCAGCTAAAATTGTTCTCAATGATGTAGTGATACTTAGTGGAATAGCTTTTATATACTGATTTCTACTGTACACTCAAATGATTGCAAATCAAGTTTTCACCTATACCAAAGTAAGCACTTATAAATAACTTTTAGGATGAGCCTAATTATATGCTTATTAATATTCAAATAATAATTACATATGCTTAAGATTTTTGAGCCAAAGATCCAAAAGTACTTTACTCCCTAAAGAGTCTAGAAACGTGAGACAAGGAAAGGTTAAGTAACTCCTTTAAAGCCATTGAACAGACAACAATCAATATCTTAATTTTTAAGTCATAAATTGCTTCATTTATATCTGTGTGAGAAAGGGATGACTTTTTGGGGAGAATAGTTGAACCAACCAGAGTTTGACTACAGTGTTATGGCAAAATATTTATATTTTATTAATAACTCACAGTTCATATCTGTTTAGTAGCTTCTGTTCCTGCTGCCATTTTAAAATGAAATTAAGAGAACACACAGCATATTACAGCGAAGATTGCACTGTCCACTTAGGGTTACATTTTCTTTTTTTTTTCAGAAGAGTTTTCCTTAACCTGTTACGTTTTTTTAAAAAAAATTACCTCAGTATTGTATAAATAATAGAGATTTTTATTGTCTTTTCAGAGAAGTTTGTGTCTTTTTTTTCACAGTAGTTACTGTTGATTGAGAATCTGGCATTACTTGCAGTTTAATATTTCTCCATTGATTTCATAGAATCATCATAGAATCATAGAATGTGTAAGGTTGGAAGGGACCTTAGAGGTCATCTAGTCCAACCCCCCT
>JAUBOD010000117.1:4707388-4798731 GCA_032353885.1 Nothura maculosa
GGGGTGCATCTGTAAATGTTACATATCAACATCTGTAAATGTTACATATCAACTTGTGTTATACTCAATTATTTGTCTTTTATAGGTCCCTTCAGTTTTCTCCACTACTTTTTTATTGACTACTCTAATTTTATGCCATCTAAACACTTAGTCACTTCATTTACTCCTTCCTACAGAAAACATTCTCTTCTCTAGTCTCTGTTTTAAGCACTTTTAAGTCAGCATATGTCTCATCCCTCTCATCTGTTGCTATTTTCCTTCACAAACATTTGTGATGGGCTCCTTTGCAAGCTTTTTCTGAAGGGGGAAGCTAGGTGCTATCTCTTTACTGTTTCCAAGGAGGAAATCTGTTTGAGTAAAGGAGCATAATGCTTTTGAATTGGTGCTATCATATTTTCTCTGTATAAAATGGGGAGAAAAGCTTTCTCTGTATAAAATGGGAGAAATAGGCTAAAGAACGATTCAGAAATCAACACAGGATGCTATTTTATTATTTCAGCCCAGAAAGGCTGTCAGTTCTGACAGATTATTTGAATATTTTATTACTATCTTGACTCTTTCTGCCAATCCTGAATGAAGGAAGAAAACCACAGTCCACCAGATCCCGTCTGGAACTGGAGCTATGCTGATGATTCATGCCTCACTTTTTCCCAACTTCACCTCCTGTTACATTTGTCTGTCCCTATATTGTGGATTGGGAGCTGAAACAAAACTTGTCTTATACCCTTTACAGTAAAGAAGCATTTTTTTCAGTAAGAGAATTTAAGAAGTTTCCCTACTAGCTTTTTTTATATTCTTTTTTTAAATTCTGTTTGTCAAGGAGATTCCAATTCTGTCACAGACGTTGAGTTTCTGATGTGCTTAGAAACACATGATTTTGTTTTCAGCTAATTGCTCTCTCATTCTTTTGAGTTCTTTTAATATCCATCATTCTTTAATCTGCTGTCACTTTGAATTTTGTTTCTTCTACAAGTTATTTTGCCTTAAAAGAGAAATTTTGGGGAAGTAGTGGGCATGTAATTGCGGTCAGGAAATGGGGCTACTTGTGGTGAGATTAATATGGTGAAATGTTCAGAGACTGAAATGATGGCTCAGAAATGTGGCCAAGGAAAGAGCAGTGTAGGGTGTCTGGAATGTGAGTATGCTTATCTTCCCTGGGAAGAGAGGGTTTGCATTCAAAAGAAGGAAAAGAAAAAGAGCAACCGAAAACTTATTTGGTTGAGGTGAAATATATGTAAATAGGTGTGTCTGCCAGGAAGATAATGTGCAGATGTAAGATCTAGCAATAGGTGATGGCAAAACTGTGCTTTTAATTTCCTTATTGCCATGTTAGTTTATCACTCCTGAATATGGCTGTATTCAGGCCAGGGCTTGCTTAACATGGATATTCTTTAGAGTATTTTGTTGATCATCCTTTAAAAAGTTCTAAACCTACTGGCTTTTATTTTTTTTGGTCTGGAGAACTTAAGTTTTCAGGCATTAGTATCTCTCCAATCTTTCCAATGTAACTGTGTGAAGATCTTTCCAATGTAAGTGGGAGGAAATAGTATAATTATATACTGTCTTTAAAAGTTCTTTACCTGCTGCAACAACATTTGCTTGCTTACGTCTTGCATCTATTTTACCCGAGTGGTTTGTTTTGAGTTTCTTCCTCACTATGATTTATCCAAAAACCTACAACAGAAGAGTTCCTTTATGCTACTACTAGATACTTGGGAGTCTGAAGATAGAGAATTAGGAATGGTCTTTGTTCTTATGTAAGTCTTTATTCTGCAATTCTTCTCTTGAATCAGAGCAGAATGAAATATTTGTCTTTTGTATAAACTTATGTTACAATGAATAGGAATGTTAAATGGTCTTTTTCTGACTTCCTTGGCCTCAGACTGGCTCTAGAATCAGCATTGCTATTAATTCAGTCGAAGTTACTGATGACACAGGGTTGACTTTCTGACTACAAAATGCTGTTGATTTTAATTGTCTTTTGTCCCCAATGAATTAAGGTTGGTGTTAGTCTTAAAACACTAGTGCCTAGAATGGAGAGATTTAGGTTTGAAAATCCAAGTGATGAATTGGATCATCAACTGCTTTATCATGAATTGGATTTTTAGAGTAATTAGAATTTGCCCACCTTTTGATTTTAAGTTTGAGGCTGGCAATACATTACTTCACTGTTTTGCAAGAAAAGACATTGATCCACTCCTATTTGTTCACCGTAATAAAACTCAAGGCACTAGAGTGGTTGATTATAGGCTTAGGAGAATATTGCTGGATTCGATCATATTTGATCTTTACTTGTATCATTCTTGATACACTAATAATTAAACTTTATATATAATGTTTTTATGTATTACAATTAATTTTGTTCATGAAGGTGGCATATTTTTTACAAACTGACTTCCTACCTTTAGCTACAGTGATTAATGATCAAGTCCCTGCAAATATTTTCTATAATAAAACTATTTTTGCCATCCTGTAAGTGAGAAGCGCCTTGTAGAAAGCTCTAAAGAAAAAAAAATCCTTTAATTGAAATGCTAACAGATCTGTAACTTTACTCCATTATTATCTAAATCATTTTGCAGTTATTCAGTATAGTCTCTTTTCAAAATCCTTTGTGAGTTGTTTTTCCCAGTATAGAGGATCTTGATGAAAAGAATCAATTAAGCCGAAAAAGCTCTGATGGTATAAATATCCTCAGTAAATAAATTGTTATTGTATTAGATAAAACATGCTGATTTAAAACAGTTGATAAACCCTATCTCTAGTCTATGGCATGTTCTCTGGAAACACTCCCAGATTTCAGAGAATGCATAATGGATGAATGTATCTTTATGTGATTGAATTGACTGGTTGTGATGTATCTGAATGTTCTATTGTTTGATTCCGATTTGCTCTCTGTTGAGATCTCCCTCACCAGTGCTTGCTGAAGCAGGGGAACAACACTAAATTCTGCTTGTGGATTAGTGTGGTGCATTGTCTTCACATTAGACAGCATCAGTGATGAGAGCAATATTTAATTTTGAAGGTACAGTCAACTTAAAATCAAAGAGGTGAAGCAGTGAGATCAAGGATGTTCTGGGATGTTAGCGTAGTTATTACTGTCAACCACATTGTCAAAGAGCAGAGATAATCCACTCTGTTCAGCTTCACACAGAGAATGCTGTTTTACTACCATAATTTTCAGGTGTTGAGATGCCATTTAATTCTTACCACTTGGATAACATTCTGTCTTACCTAATTTCTCTGGAACCCAACTTGAATATTTTATGTATTCAGTGTCTCTAGTGAGTGCATATGAAAATTACATGTTATACAAATGTTTCATGCATATTCTTATTGTTAATAATAGATACTTCTACAGGGATGTATTCTTTCATGGAAATATTTGTAGGGGCTTGTCCCATAATCCAATTTTAGTGTAAAATTTTATTCAGGGTTAGTTCTAACATGAAAATTGAGAATAATGACTTGATTAAAGGTTAAAGGATCACTTAACCTGTTATAACAGCTTTTTTTTTGCTCTATATAGAGCTCAAAGTCTAGATTGGGTGGGGTAAAAGTATTTTAGGAAAGGAAAACTAGGAATGAAAATGTAAGATGCCATGAGAATCAATCTCCATAAAGATGGAGAGAGGGGAACGTAATGGTCAGAGAACATACTGCAGGTTGTGAGGGTAATAGTGAAAGTGCATGGGTGATGGAGCATTATAAAACATGATTGAAGAGATGGAAAAGCATAAGGAACTGCAGAAGTGGGAAATAGTTTAGTTCAAAGAACAGAAGATAGGATGTAGGATTGCATACAACAAAAATTGTCTAACACAAAGCTGTCAATACTGCAAAATCATATTTGCAAATTAGTGTTCAAGCTTCTAAACAGTCTTAGTTTCACTCATTTTTGCCTTTTTCCTCTCTATAAACATTCAAAACACTGAGCTTAACTAGGGTGAATGTTCTCAGAGAGCAAATGCAAATGTTGTGCAAGTGTTAATGAATGTGTGATTCAAGCATGCACAAGAGATATACACAAGTCATGGAGCAAACTTCTTGTGTAATACCACTGGAATTTTAAACATGTTTCATGAACTTGATTCTAATTCAGTCATCGTTAAAATATTCAAAGTTCATCAAGTGGAATAATAAAAATATCCAGAGAATCTATGAACTACATTAGTATATCTGTAAGCATGTACATAACTCCAATGTATACATTTGCAGTGTTTTTAAAATACACTGTATAAACACTATGCTCTAATTGAACCTGAAAACTAAAATGGAAACAAAGTAGATGTTAGTCATAGATGGAGGTGTTAGATGAAGACTGATTCAAGGCAGGAGTGGTGGGGAGTGTGATGGTGGTGCAGAAATCAGATTCTCTGTATCCATATAAGTAATTTACCTTCTGGGAAAAACTCTGCAAATTCAACCTGGCTATTCCCAAGACTATAACTATTCATGAGCTGAGAAGTTTACCAGGTCAAGCCCTGAATCAACAAGGCAGTGACTGTGAAAGACAGCCCAAGCTGGAGACTGAAAAGCAAGGTTAATGAGAGGCACCAGGAAAAACGTTCATTAAAGTGGAAACTGAAGTCACCGAGGATGGCAGTAGTAAACTCGAAAGGAAAAAGCGAGTTTGCTCTCAAAGTCAGGAAGAAGGTTAGACAGAAATGTTAAGAAAGCAAATTGTCCAGGGAAGTACCTATGCTGTTAGATGCTGAAGAGTGGCAGGTGACCGTTGCCTTTTCTTTCCAGTGGTAGCTACTGTGGTCTGAGTGGTGTTCAGGTGCCTTAACCAGGAGCTGAAATACTCATTTTTTGCAACTGTGTAACATATTAGCTGTCAGCCACTGTGTGGATTGTAGGCTTTGAGGATGTGAAATATTTATTTACAATAAAGGGGAAAATATTTGAAGATAGTTTCATGTTTAGTAACATGTCATCTTCCCCACATTACATTTGAATTTCAAAATTTTGAATTTAAAGTTGTATTTCAATATAGGAATTTTTATTTCAAAGTTATATAGAAATTTTGAATATTCAATTTGGAAATTTGAAAATACTACAACAACAGTTGTGAGCATTTGCTGTTTCAGAGTCATAAAATAAACAGCCTGCAGAAGGATTTTTAAACCTCTTGATAATCAGCAACAAACAGAAGCAACACCTGGATACTTCCATCATGAACACTAGGTCATAAAAATGATTCATGTTCTTCCTCTTACCTCTGTTCCTTATGCAGCTGCTTTGAAAGCTTGTTTTCTTGTGATTCTCTAGTTTTGTACTTTCAGAGAAGCAGATGTGGGCCTCTCAGTGAACACTCAGCTTGATGCTGCTGCTTCCCATGTAGTCCCTGTTCTCCTTGGGTGATGCAGCAAGGAGTTAAAACTTCTGGAAGCAAAGCTTTTGATTTTAGTGGAGCTTTTAAGCTCCAGCGGGTCAAGAAGGTGTCTCCTGAGAAAGGCAGAACCGTCACTTGTATCCAGCCTTGTTCTCTGCCTTTGTGTTGGGTTTGATAGCAACTCTGAACAGGGTGCAGGCAGGGGTTGTTTGCTGGTTATATGTGAGCAAATGTGCCTGCCGTGAAGCAAATTTCTTGCCTTTCCTGTTATTATAAAAAGCCGAGATGTCAGACCTGACAGTGTAGTATGTGCTAGGACAGCATGCCAAGAAAAGGAAATGTGGTGGAAGAAACAAACCACAAATACTGCACTGTAAATCAGTCAGAGAAAATGAATGGCAGTTTGAGAAACACTCATATAACAGTCTGTATTGCTTTCTCATATTAATGCTGATGCTAACATGTTTAATAAGCACCATAACATTTAGAGCTGCTGCCTCTTGCTTCTCATGGTAGCTAGTGACCATTACAGCATCCTGCTTGGGAGGTGAGCTTGCTGTAAAGCTGTGCAGCAGGGCTAAGCAGCTTCCACTTATCCCTCTGGAATAGCTGCTCTTAAGGCAGTTTGCATCACAGCCTTGTGCTTGGGAGTTGGGGATTTCCATCCAGACTGAGATCCTGGAAAGAAAAGGGAAAGAGGTTGTTTCTATTAACAGAAGTTAATGTGCTGATGGTAAATTACCCAGGCCCGGCTCATGATCAGCTGTGGGCATGCCTAGACCTTTAGGCAGTCCTCGTGATCCACTTTTAAATTGTTTTGCTGTAAAATACTTATTTTCCCAGCCTGTTCCTTCTTCTGAACTTTGTATTAATTTGGAGTTGCATTTTAGTGTTTATTATTATGTGAACTGCACCTCATGGGTAGTAATCACCTTTTTACCCTAAAACGATTGTTTGACAGTCTGTTTACAGAAGAAAACCTCATGTTTGTACACTATGCTACATACAAAAAAAATATTATTTGAATGACTTAGGTAATTGCATATTATTGCTCCCTGCTTTGTACAGCCGCTTCATGGATCCTTGGAAAAATATTTTCAGAAAGCATATTAAATTTCCACCTAGTACTTGCAAAAGGAGTATGTAGTATGGTTGCTTGGGTTGGGTTTCCATCAACATCTTGGTATAGCTGATTGTTCAGTTCCGGCAAAGGGCTGGGAAGGTGCTTGGCCCGTGTACAGGCTGGGAGCCCGTGTGCTCAACACAAGTGCTGCAGTGATCTCCATCACTAAATGAGCTGCTCTTTGTCCTCAACTTCTCTGTAGATTGATCACACTCTCCATCTTGACCCTCAAGCCTTTCTAGAGTGAAAAGCTTTGTGTTTTTCCTTTGTGTTTGGGTACCATTTTGTTTTCTATGGACCCCCTGTCCCCGCCCCCGTGTATCTGAAATGGTGTGGTAGTGATAAAAGTTCTTTAGGACAGACCTCTTCATAGGCAAAGATCTTGTGAATACTCCATGATTTGTGACAGTTTCAGCTTGCTTAATCTCTTTAAAACTGTATGCTTTGGGGTAAAAATTAGTAAGCACTTCTTAAAGAATTGATTGACCAAGCTGTAACAGAGATGAGTGCCTTGAGGGTATATGATGAGGGTTTTCTTTATATTGAAATGCAATGCAACATGTTTGTGTCCCTTCTTATCTCTTAGCTTACCCAGCATCAAAAATAATTACAGAAATGATAAAAAACCACGACTTTTCCCTCAGGGAAATGTCATCCAAGCATAGTCTATTAATATGGACTTTTAAGTTTATTTTTAAAAGTCTTCAAAACTAATATTTAGTAGTGGCTCTAAAGGAGATACCTGGCAAAAATGACTGGTATCTCCTCAAGCATGAGTTCAGTGAATCAACTGAATTTAAGCTTCCTGATTTTTATTTTCCTGAAGTCTTTCTTATGATCAGTAATTCAAAAATCTGTGATTCCAGCATACTATCTGACCCTGGAAAGGGTCATGGTATTAGAGAAAGGATTGGGACCTCAGACAAGAGGCCATCTTGTTTTCACTTGTTTTCACACGTTCTCTTTCAAAGATACCCCAGGTTTATTGTTTAGAGCAGAACTGTGGCTGTCAGTTGTCATTATTCAGAATTTGTTCCTCCTGTGAAAGGGCCCACTGGTTCCTGGTTACTGCCAGGAAAGTGGAATTTCAGCTAGAGTTGCAAAAGATGAGATAATGAGATTCACTTGACTTGGCCTGAATTGGGGTTGCTGTGCATGATTAGAAGAGAGTTTTCATTACTCTACTGGGAATTTGGACTCTGAAGATTTGCATGTTAATGGTAACATTTTACTTTCAAAGCATGGTTTTTGAGAGTTCCCTGTTTAAATGTGTGGGATAGAAGCCACCCTCTTTTGAGATCTCATGTTGATTGTCTTAGTGATGTGATGTCATAGAAAACTTAATTTACTTTGTAGTTGCAAATAAGTTGTGGGGGGTTTTTTCCCCCTGGAAGTTAGCAACTTCAGAAAGTTTGGGTTAAGACCAGGAAATGGAGCTGTATTCTTTCCAGCTTCTGTGCCATTGCCAGAAAAAAAGATTCTGCCAGCCAAATCTATTCCTGGTTACACTTTCACATTTCCTTCAAAGATTAACAGAACCGCTTTGGTTTAGTTTTGCTATTTGACTTCGACCAACAATTCTGTTGCTAGTGAAATATTGTTGTAGTGTTGTGAGATATTCAGCGGCAGAGAGTTTTCCGCTAGCTCCTAGAGCTTTACTGTTGGCAAGTAGGAGAAATGGGGCAAGGAAGGGGATAGGGAATATCCAGGAAAACATTTCTGCTTCAGATAAGTAGCTGTGAATTGGGATGTTCAGAGGGAACAAATCTAAATTTAAAAAGCATGAGAAAACTTTATAACTTTTTATATGGTAACAACTTAAGAGTTCTGAAAGCTCATGAGATTATGGAACTCGTTTAACACAGAGAGGCTATTATATATAAAATATATAACTTTTTTTTTTTGGCTCTTGTATGAGCAAATAGTTAAAATGTATGGAACTTAAAGGATACCTTTTTACCAAGTAACCGAGCTTGCCTTGCGGATGGTGTTGAGCATAGGATTCCCCAGTGCAGAGAATCATCTTTTGGGTGAGAGCAGCCTGTATGCCTCAGGCAGATATATTTTGTAGGCTGAAATGGGATGGAAAGAGTGTGTGTGTGTGTGTGTGTGTGTGTGTGTGTGTGTGTGTGTGTGTGTGTTATCCAAAAGCTATCCATGTGTACAAGCAGCAGTTGTATGCTCCTCTTGACATTTCTAGAGCTTTCCACAAGTGAGTTACCTTGGGCTATATTTTCTTTCTCCCCAGTTGAAGAACTTGAATGATTTTCACATACCTAAAAATGAACAAAGCTAATTAACCAATTAACTGTTCTTTAACTTATGCCTTGAACAGTGTCGTTGGCTTTGGGTGTTTGATAGATCTGAAATTTTTTAGGTACTTCCAAAGAGCAACACTATTATGGTAGTAGAGGGTCTACTTTAAGCAGTGAATTAAGTAACTATACCCTTATTTATTTGTCTTTGCAACTGCTGTCCTTAGTGTTACAAAAACTTGTGCAATTTTTCTTTCCATTTATGCTGTCGTCTTGGTTATAGTTTTGCATCAGTGTGACTGGGGAGGTGCTTCTGTACTGACTTACAACATATTGCAGATACGTGAAACAACTTGATATCTTAAAAAAGTTGTGATTATAATTGTGTAAGTGAAATAATGGATCAAGTCTGTAGTGATTTTTAGTTCTCAGCACCAAGAAATGAAATCTAAATAAAGTAGTATGTGCAATGTGTACAATTATAAAAGATTTGAGAGCTGTTTAAAACTGCTGAAGTTACAGAAACTTTTCACAATGTTAATTGTTTCTGGCCACTCTATTTTGTAGAGAATTAATGAGTATCTAGGGTTATGAGTTTCTTGATTTCAGTTTGAGCCATTAGCATGCTCATTAAAGCTTAAAATGTGCCCTTAGCCTCCAGCTTGTTTTTATTGAAAGTCTACTTTTCCATTGTTTTTTTCACTAACTTGCTGTTTTATACCCAATACTTCTAAGGTATTGAATGCTTTTGTCTAAGAACAAGTGCAAGTGCTGTGTTGTCACTACATTGTGCACAATGGGGCAGATCTTGATGTTTTTTAATGTAGTTTAGACCATGTGAGTGTCAGGCATTTTCAACCATTCTGAGTGCAGCAAATATTAGTGAGACATTTCTGAATCTTGTCTCTTAAGAGAAAAACACAGGTCCTTTTTTTTTTTCCTTTTTAATTAAAAAAAAGTGTAATACTGAGAAAAATGCCATTCCAAATACAAGTTTTATACTTGCCAAGACACGAAAAGTTATGCAGATTTTCAACTTCTGTTATTTTTACATGAAACTTTAAGTAATGGATCTGGAAACTGCTTTGGTTTTGTTTGTTTTAATGAGAGCTTACCTAGTAATTTAATGGTTCTAGAAGGTGGATTTTTAAGATGTAGATTTATGATAAAATCATGAGACTTCCAATGAAGAATATATTCTTCTGATAGCACCCTTAAATTTTTTTAAATGAATAGAGCTGTTTAATGATTTTTTTCCACTCCTAAAATCAGCTTGTCCTAGTTACTGTTAGTGTAAGCTATTCTCATCACGAAAAAAAATACAGTGAAGTTCTTTCTCTCCTCAGTAGAGGAGAAAAGGATATTTAGTATCATTCAAAATTTAGAGCGTTAGATGAATTGTGTCTATTTCTACATGATGAGGTGCCTTTCTCTGCCAATCTTGCCTGTCTTCCTTTTTTCAAAGAAATGAAATCATGACTTGATCTTCTTAGTATCAGCAAATTTTAAATCTTATTCTAAGTTTTACATTAGTGCAGGCTTTAGTTTTAGGCAAAGTTTTAGATTACTGTACATATTTGAACACTGCTTGTGGAAGCTTACAGTCTCTGCAAACAGAAAATTTCATCTTCGTATGATGACATGTTAGGTGAACAGCTAGGGACTTGTAAGCCCCTAAAAGAAGTTTAAAGAAAAAAAAGGCAGTGGAAGGAGGGTTGCTGTAATGACAAGCAAGTGTTGTGATGGAAGGGGATATACATTAAATTAGTTACAAAAGCATTGTATTCTCAGGAAACGGGCTTCAGTTGGAGCTCTTGTCACAAAAATGAGTTTGATGGTTTGTAGTGATCAGTGATACATTTGACAACGGATTTATGTGCTACTGGCGTAGAAAAACATGACGGTATCATCCAGATCAAAGTTAATCCTGTCTGATACACAATACCTGCTGACATATCTCCTTTAAATTTCCAGGGAAGAAAACAACCACAATACTCTTGATGGCAAGGTACAGAAAGTGCCTATTTGCTCCTCTCTTTGCTCTACCAATTTGTGGGCTGGCATAGTTTCTCAGGTACCAAGGACAACATGTTTCTCCTGTAATTCTACAGTATGTCATGTCACAGTTTAGGAATAAAAATTATTAGAGAGTTTCAATCTCTATCCTTTTCTCCTCCCCAAATAGTTATTAGTGAAAATTCTACATAAGTAATTTTTTGATCTCTGAAATACTATATGACCTATACACTGTAAGCTTGTATGATTACAAATTATTGATTTTTAGAGTACTTCATAAAAAAACTTTCATAATAAGTATAATAGATGATTTTGGTATGTATTGCTAGGAGATAGTCCTCAGCCACGTGCTATGTATATTCTTTATTGTGGTGGTATGTTGTCCCTTGGAAAGGATTGTTTTACTAAAAATAACTCCTGTAATCTCTTTCAGTTTATTAACAATATCAACCTCATTTAGATTTTCATGTATTTCTAGAATACTTTCTTCAGAAATTTTCCTGATTGTTACTTTATTGTTTTTAAAGAAATAAAAAATAGCATAACATGAGCACTCCTTTTCATTCACCCTTCTGGCCTCAGCAGGAAGAAGTATGCTGCTCGGAGTCTAGGGGCAGAATAGGTTGATAAAAGAGGACAGAGAAGTGCACAGGCATTCCTTTTTTCTATTGCAAAGCAAATAAATACTGTGTGTCAGACTTACCGCAAAAATGGCACAGCAAGAATGACATGGAAGAGGGCAGTCTTGGTTAGCAAGTTACCTATTTCAATGAGTTCTGTTCGTGTGCATGCAGAAAAGATCTGTACTATTTTCTTGTTCTCTTGTGCCCTTAGTTCCATTTAAAAAAAAAAATCCAATTGTTAATGGTGGTGAAATTACAACAGTGCAATAAGATTTCACCAACAATTTTTTCTCCATTTTATTTTATTAGTTTAATGCCTATTTATAGGTGTGAGATTTGGTTAAGTTCATGCAATGAGGTTATACCTGTCTCACATGTCTATTACTGCCCTCCTCCTCCCTCCTTTTTTCTTAATATTTCTTCCAGCAAAGTACAGTCCTCCATCCTTGAGGAGTTTTGGAAAGAACAAATAAGTAAACCTTGCTTGAAGGAATTGTCATATTACTGCCTCTCTTCAATGGCTGAGATCTAGAAATGTAGCTACCAGTACTTTCATTCCAGTACTGAAAGTTTGAACATTAATTTTCTACAGGCATTACAATTTTAGCTAATCCAAACCAAATGGAATTTTCTCATTGTCATTACTTTTGCTGAGTACTGTCATAAAATTTGCTGTTACAAGTGCCTTTTTCTTCATGATGAGCTTGATAGCTGTAGCTATTAAGAAGCCATAGAATGGTCATAGTGGGGGAAAAAAACGAAAGTTGGTAATATAGTATCCTTTTCTCTTGGCTGCATTAACAGAGAATTCTTTTTTGTTGAATTGATATAATATCTAAACTCTGCTGAGAGGTAGTTAATGGGCTTGTATCGTGTTGGTACCTGAAGAAATTCCAGAATACACACAGCAGCTATAAATATTCCTGTTGAAATCACTTTGCTGCCATTACTTTCATGAGACATATACATGAAGTCTGTGAGAAACTGTATCTTTAAAGAGATTAACATTGCAGAATGCATGATTTTAGCAACAAAAACAGTGAGGTAATATATTTTGTTCCCACATAAGCTTTGTGTTTGGTCAATATATGATATTACTTCAGCCATTTATTGTGAAAATCTTGTAATCAAATATGTTATTTAGGCTGGATTGTAACTTTCTCCATAAATTTTGGTAGTCTCTATATAGTTTGTATGAAATAGAACACATTTTGGATAGTTGCAAGTAGGCACAATATGCAAACTTTTTGTGCCATCAGTTTTAATTAAGTCATCTGTTAGGTCAATGAGGGAGAATCAAAATGTCAAAATGTGACCTTATGTGTTAGTTTGAAAAAGTTAGTCTTATACTAGAAACCTTTAACACAATGTACATGGAACTACTAAAAAAAAAAGAAATACTATTAGAGTAAGTTCAAGATAGGAACAGTGAACCGTAACTGTCTTGGGAGGTGTGTTGTGATTTTTTTTTTTGTGTGTGTTTTTTTTTTTTATGTTCCTGTTTTTTTTTTCTTTCCAAGGGATTTTAAGAAGATTCTCATACCATGTAATTAATTGGCCAGCTAGGGAAATCTGCCATAGGAATAAATGCAGTTCAAATAATCTTTTTGACTAGATAGCATTTGTTAGGAAGTCTTCTTATTTGAGAAGACTATTAAAATATGCATGAACAGCTACCATTTATGCAGCTAACATGAGAGTTTCCCATAGAAAAAGATACAGAAATTATCATACAATAATAATAAAAATGGTGAATATGTCATCTAGGGCATCAGTATATGTTCTCCTGATAACTTTGGGCAGTAAATTTTAAGTCTCTCAGGGTGCTCCAATATCAGCTTTTGTGGTTGATTCTAAATTTGGAAAAATTAAGACTTATTTGCATGAAATGTGCAGAGCTGCAGTTCTTAGTGACATTGGATTTTTATCCACAAGACTTTTTTTATTCCTGTGAAGTTTCTCTTGTGATTAAAATTAAATTTGATAAAATATTGTTTATAAATAATCATTTTAGGGAAAGGCAAATTCCCATCTTTTTTCTTAACTATACAAGAGGAAGAATCTGCTAGTTGACAACTGCATGCATCAGTTTTTTCTGGACCCTAAGAACTTATTGCATTTGAGTGTGAGAGAAATGTAGAATCCACAATGTCACATTACCAGTCATTTTTTGTTTACACATTTTGACGCTAAGTGTTACCAGCTCAGCTACTGCTTGATGCTTTAATTATCAACAAAATTTCCAGTTTAACAAATACATATTAAATATAAGTAGTAGACAAAGTGAAGCTTTCTTGCCATGTAGCAAGAAAGGAAGCTTGAGAGAAATAGGGAAAATAGAGTATGCCTTAAAGTAGGGAGTATCCCTTACATCTTTTTTTTATGTGATGATACATTATCATTTTTCCTATCAAAATCTCTCTTTGCACATCTGATGTAGCAAGAGTTGAATTTTATTTTGTGCCACATGTCTTTACAGATTTACTGGTGTTGGTTGGTTGTTAAGGGGGAGAGGGAGTTGCAGAAAAATGGTATGGCAGGGATGGCAATCTAGTGGCATGAGTCCTAGATAAGAGTAGGAGAGCACATTTTTTACATCAGAGATGAAGAAAGGAAGATAAATTTTGGGTAAAGGATAGAACATATTTCAACTTGTAACTAAAGATATATTCAGTGAATCTGCCTCAAATAGAGTTCTCCTGGAGATGATCTATCTTTTTCATGGAGTAGAAATTTTGGTCCTGTGAGGTTAGCATGTTGTGCTGCCCCTAGAATTTACCACCTTTCATCTGTACTAGTGACTAAAGGTATGTGGGTGTGTCTTTTGTTTTGTTTTTCCTCTTGGGAATTTGACTGTATTGTCTTCAGCAACCAAAGCTACTGTAGTAGAACTCATTACAGCTGCTGAGAGGCAGTGCTCAACATGCCCTGGTTGTAGGCACACACCTTAATGAGCAAATGATAAGCAATGTGCAGTTGCCTCATTGCAGCTTCCAACCTTAACCCTTCCGTTTTCCAAAGCTGTATTCTAGTTATGGTCTCACATTACGTACAAGTTTTTTTTTCCTGCAATAAATGTGAGTGATTTGAGGTTTCTCTATTTAGCATATGCTTGAAGGATAGGTAGTTGATAATCAGACACCATATGTAAGTCATTCAAGAATGCATCATTTGCCTGCTGGTTGAGATCAAGGCTCAGTTTCTGGTCTCCTGCTGCTGCATGCTCTGGAGTGCCTTGCTCAAAAACTGAACCACTGCTGGAGTCTATATGTTTGGATTGGGAAGAACAACTTCAAAAGTAGGGGCGAGTAGCGTATGATGAGAGTGGAATGATATTGGAAGGTAGTTAGGAACTTTGGGACTTAAGGATTGTGGCAGCAGGTCAGTGAAGATGGGAAGTCTGAGGCTGAGATCATCCAGAATGCAGTGACATCTTGATGGAGCCATGAAACTGTAAAAGCCATATTTCTTACATGCCTGCTTTGTTATAGTCTTTTCCAAATATGTTTCTTTGCAATTCACTGAGGAAATTAAGATGGACAGAGATTCAATGTCCAATGGAAAGTCTCACAAGTCTGTAGTGAGCTATTGAAAGTATTTTAGTGGTGTGATTTTTAAAAGTCAACATTATAGAATGTTTACTGAAAAAAATCTAACACAAAACCCTTCAATCTAAATGAAAATCTTACAGTTCTGTGTAGATGCAATATTACAAAGTGAACATGTGTACTGTTCATTGCTAAGTGGAAATTTGACAAGAAAACTCAAAGGAATATGAGCCTTATTTCTAGAAAAACTTTTTTCTCTAATGGAAGTAATGTGTAATTTGTGAGACTGTAGGGGTTAGGTGTGAAATCAGATGAACTCAGTAGTTCAGTTACATTACACTGTGACTAATGCCCAAGACATCCTGTGAAATGAAATTGCTGAATTTCACAGAGCCACATGTACGTAAGAGAAAAGAGACTTGACAACTGGTACAGCAAAATTGACACTTCTGTTGTTCTGGTGGCAATAGCATAAAGGATTTATTTTTTTAAGAAGTATTATGTGAATATTATATGAAAAACAAACCATTTTAATTTTTATACCAAATTGGCTTAGTCCCTTGCCTGTTAGAGTCTGCCAGTGAATTCAAACTGGATCAAATGCAGTGTGCAAAATCTCCCAACCATTTTGTTATCATTGCAGAGTCTGATGCAACATTTCAGATTCCATCTTTTCATTTTAATTTTTTTTCAGTTGCAACATGCTTAAATTTATGTAAATTTCAGTCAATGTTTATCATAAGAATAGATTTTAGGGAACAAGATTACTATTTACCTGAATGCATATAGTCATAAGAAGTTAAAGTTTAAAAATAAAGCTGTGTTATGGTGATTTATTTTTTTTTTTGGTGAAGTATTTTTCCTTGAGAAATTGTGAAAGTCATTTAGAGTTCAAGAATAAAAAAATCAAGCAAATCCATATCAGATGTTTTTTGGTTTTCTTTCCCTGTAAAATGGCCAATTTTGGTTCTATGGAATAAAATTTAAATTCAATTGTAAAAATACTTCATGGCCAGGAGCTTCTAATTGCAAGCAATTAAATGATTTCTAAGAAATATTGAGCCCAAGTTCCTTCTTCAGTCCTAAGACATATATGACCTTTACACAGTTATTTTTGGTTACTGTTAAGATCCTCCACTCTGTCATTCTTTGTTCATGAAAGTCAAATAGCGTTAAAGATTATATTCTTTATGACACTTTCATAAACATCTCTCTAGGCTGATTTTAGAAAAAAAGAGAAGATTTTTTCAGGCGCTCTTGCTGTGCCAATCTTTCTCTTTTCTTCCAATTTTTTAATTTCTTTAATTGTTCTAGCTATCTTAATTTGGCTCAAGCTAATTAATCCATCTACCCCATAAAGGAAATATCAGCCCTTTAAGTATGGGATGCTATAAATCTTGATCTGAAAACTGCAAAGGCTGCAAAATGGAAGGATGAATTATTTTACTCAACTTTTTCATTTGAGCATATCTCTATTAACGCTATGGAATTTTAGAAGTAACATCATATAATTAAAGTGTGAAAACTGGAGCTAAATTGAGTCAGAACTGGAATACTAGGTGAGGGCATCCTTTTGACACGCCAGGCATGCCTGAGGACTGCTTCAGAACCGCAAGTGATAAATTATCTTCCTTTGTACTTAATGTCATTACAGCTATGCAACACAGTAGGAAGAATTGTTGTGTGACTTAAAGGAAGGAACAGTAACTTCTGTTCACACACTGTCCTAAGCATCCTTTGAATGGGGTGGATAATCAGTTAACCTATGCTTTTCTTTCATTGCATACTGTAGGAATTGGACAAGTAATGTGTGGAAAAGTAGTGCAGCTATTTCAGTTCAGTTTGAAATTAGTGCATGCAATGCACTATCAGTATGCAAAGTATAAGAAAACTACTTGTTTTAGTGTCATGATGTTGCATTTTGCTGTAAACAGTTTTTGTGAAAAATTGCTTTGCAGCTATTGTAGATCAAAGTGTATGAAGAAGTTTTTACCCTCCTTATTGAATTGGGGGAATTGGATATACAGTGTTAAAGAGTTCATGTGTAGAATTCACTGTATAACAGTAATATCTACATCGATTAGTAAGGTAAAATGAATTTGTTAGAACAAATGAGTAATATTTAGTTTCTTCCAGCTTTGGTATTGTTTAAAGTTTTTCTGACTGATGTTTTATATTGGACTTTACTGCCTAGCCCTGAGTTTCAACAATTAAATGCTTCTGCGTGTCTGTTAATTCATGAATTGAGCTCTTCTGTGTCTAATAAGAAAATGCCAGTCTTCCTGTAGTGAAAAAATATGGACCACTGAGTTACTGACTATGGTGATATTAAATGATAAAAATAGAATAAAATGGTATGGTATATAGAAAAATGAAGCAAACAAACCAGTTTGAGCTGTTGTTATATTTCTACCTTTAACCTAATGCAGATGAATTAGGCAAGTGTAAGGGTAACAGGCACCAAGGTGGCATAAATTCAAGAGATGATTTAAATGATGCATGACAGACAATATCTTTCTCAGAGAAGTCTGGAACTGTGATCTCTACACAAAGTTTTTGGTGTCTTCCATGGGATTTTATACAGGAGGACATTCATGAAATGAATGAAATAAAGGCACACAGGAAAGGAGTATGTGCATGTGTATTATGACATTTTAAATATACTAATACACATACAGTATTATGTGCTGCTACTTGGATATCTGGTATATACAGGAGTTGAAAGGCATGCAATTATTGTGGTATAATACAGCTGGTACTCTACCTCATGCATAGATTTGGTACTTGGAGATCATTCAAGCATTGAGGCCTTTCACTTATTTAGGGATGGGGGAGACTGTTTGGCATGCAGTGCTTTGCCATGGTTGGTATTTGGTGATATGTCTTTTTGTGTCTGTTATTCCCAGATTGGAACTAAGAACTTAAAGGATGAATTTAAGGATAGACTTATGTTTAATCTGTAGCTCACAGTTCCTATTGCAGGCAAATTCTACTCCTTTCAATCAACACAATTATATTCTGTGAACTTATGATTCATGTGTGATGCTGATGTTGCCTACCAGAAGTTGTCCAAAAGTGTCTTGGAGTGGGTATAGCGAGGTTCACATAGCTGCTTGTTTGAAATAAGAACACTACACAGCTGATAAGTGGATTCATATTGCTTTTGCTGGGGTTTCTAGCAAACCTTGTATCAAATCCCTGCTGGGAGTGGAATCCCATGCTGTGTCCCTTGTCAAGCATTTTTCCCAAGAAAGCTTATCCAATATACGAAAGTGTGTGCAGTGTTATTGCAAGCCTTCTGGGTCTACTCCACCAAGGCTGCTAATGTTCCAGCATCTTGTTTTCAGGTTGTAAATCTGCCCCTTTTATTTGTATTTTAAGGGCAACATAGAAGCAAAAAGAGATACCAGTGTAACTGTGTAGAGCCCCTGTAAGAGAATATCTGCAAACACAAGGTTTACTCCAAGTAAACAGTGTAAGGAGAAGCACGAGATTGGAATTGTTTGATAGAGACAACTAGGTGCATTGCTGCCTATACATCTGTGCAGAGCTTTTGCAATATAGAGGATAACTATAAAAACAATCTCTTGTCCCTCGAAAACAAACATAATTATCAAAATATGGAGATATTAAATTTAAAGGTTAGCGAAAGGATTAGTTCTCTAAACTTGTTTATTTGTTGTTTCCTTTTTGAACAGGGAGAAGATATATTGAAATTTCTCCTATATTTAGGATTAAACATAATAGAAAAAGTGTGAGCTTAAGCTTATCTTCCTTTGCTTTTTTTTTTGTCATCACCTTAATCATACTGATGCAAAACTTGAAACATATTTTACAGCATTAGGATTTGGTCCCCCAAATGAAGAGAGAGATCTCAATTATGAGACTTCTCTTGATTTGCGCAGTCATGAGGGATGTATGTAAAAAGTCGTCAAAATCCTCTTAAATAATGCACAACTTGAAAGTATTTTCTTTTCTCTTTTTAGTCACTATTCCTGGAGTTGTTAGCGTGAAAATTATAGGTCTTAATTTTGTGTCCTCATGGTTTTGGAGAGCATCAGCTCGTGATTCATCAAAGCCCAGGTTTGACAGTATTATGTTATGTTGTAATGTATGCATATGTAACGTGAACCAGTGTGCTGCAGGTTAGACCATTTTGTTTTTGTTTTGGTGAGAGATGTATCTAGCTTTGAAGTTTAAAAAAAAAAAAACAAAAAAACAAAAAAAACAAACCACAGATAAATGTTTTCAGTATGAGAAGAAAGGAGAGGATGCCTTAAAGAGATTTTCCTTACCAGTTCTAACATTGCCTTCTTTTACTCAGTTATTACGATGTAAGGTATAAAAATAGATTTTTTGTGTGACAGAAATTATGTTGTAAAGCACTGTGTATAAAAGCATACAAGTAATCCAGGACTATTATAAAATTATAAAGCTCTATTTTGTTAAATCAGGTAAGCTTCATAATATCTGGTTTCTGACAGTTACAGAGATATATCTAGCAATGATTTTTTTTTCTTGTTTTTGTTTTTAAGAAGTGCTTAAGGGTCTAATTTCTGGTGATTTTGGGAGAATTGATCAAAAGGACTGAGTAGAACTCTCTATTTTGACATGCTGAGTCTTTTAAACAGTTGTCTTGGTTGTATTGCAGCTGAAGATTTGTTTCTCTACACGTTGAAAATTACTTAATTTACCTATTTTTTTTTTTAGCTATTTTTCTCTATTTCTTCATGGAGCTAAGGGAACAAATTGCGGTTACTAAATTATCTTAAAGGGAGATTGCATGAGGAAATCTGCCCTGAATTTGCATCATATGCTCTTTTCTAGTGAGAGGACAAGCGGAACCATTAGGTCAACTGAGGACCTTGATTAGCAATGTGTTCTCACTTTGCCTATGAGGAAAATCTTGCTGGTTAGGCATCAAAGCTTTAGAGTTCTCTCCCAAAAAGGCCGTGTGGTGAATTTGATGAGGTCTTAAATTGTGCAGGAGGTGCCTAGTACTTAAGTTGGTTTGGACATGGTAGCAGGTAAGGTGAGGTAGAAGAAAGTTAGTTGTGTGGGGTTTTTTGGTTTTTTTTTTTTTTTTGCTTGTTTTGTTTGTTTTTTGAGAATAAAATGATTTGGCTTCTTACAGCTGATTTAGAGTGAACCTTCTTCCTGTGTTATTGAAATAAAACCTTTGCAAAAGGAAGCTGTTCTTTCACTCTAGTTGCTTAGTACCAGTGTTTGGTAAGCTAGTGCCCAAGGCTATTGATTCTTCAGTGCATGTAACCCTTTTTCTTATTCTCATTAACAACAATTCCATTTTCCCATACTCTGATTTACCTTCTTTGATCAGGAAACTCATATGTCTTGGCCCAGTTTCAGCAAATGCCTACCTATGTGCTGTTGAAAGCTTTAGACTCCTCTCTCTTTAAACTCTTACTTACAAAGTGCACGAAGGAGGAAAAAAACACCATCAAGAGAAGAGAAGCTAAGCAGCAGATGTAATCACGCAAGTATCTTATATTGGCTATAAATAAAATTTGCATCATTAAGAGAACAACACTTTTCATGTAAAATGTGCTTGAAGAGTTATACTATTTTTTGTATTTCCTCAGTGTTTAATCCTATATATAAAAAAACATATGAATCTGAAATGAACCTTAAGAGAATCTCACAATATATTACTTGAAGTTTTAGTTAATTGTTTTGTCTGTATGGATTAATGTCATCCTGATTCTGATTTTTAATTGTTCACATAAGAATACATGATCGATGCTTTCCAAATCTGAGGTTGAATGTTAATTACTTGAATAATATCATTGTTCAGTTGATAGTTAACCAAATTATTCGTGATCATGGATATGCAGTTCATAATAATGTATATACTCATTGCAACTTCATGTTGATTGATTTTTCTAATTTCTGTTCAAAAAATGTGTGTAATTGAGGATAGGAAGTGATAGGCAAAAATCAAAATTGAGAACCCTTGAACTTTCACTCAAAATTACAATGTCTCTTGAAAATGAGTAAAAGGTTTCTTCAGTTCTTTGTATGCTTTCATACATGTTCCTTTCACAATTTATGAGAAGACAAAGAAATGTGAGTGTATTGTGGATCATGGAGTGTATTGTGAATCATGGCTCTGGGAGCTCCAGGGAAGGGACACTTGGGGTGACAAACATTACTTAATCTAATATTTTGGTGAGAAGCTTACATGTCTTAAGTGAACTTTTGAACTGTTATTGTTCTGCATACAGAAGTTTCTAAACTTTCTTTGTAAATGTATAATTGAAGAGTTGTTATTATTGGTTAATATTATGTAACATTTTATGGTGCTTTATCCTTGGTATTGTTTTTAAAAATACATAGGCAGACAAAGCAAAACTCTTAGCATAAAGTGTTTTCTACGTTTTTAGAGAAATCTTATTTCGTCGTTATTTTAAGTAACTTTTGTAGAGAACAACTTTTTTTTTAATAAAAACAAAAAAAACTTTTAGCCCTTTAGGATGGCCAAAAGCCACTGAAAGGAAAGACAAAATTCTTCTGGATGATCTGGGTTAGGAATGGTGCTTATAGTTTCCTACTGGCTCTATTGTCTACAGAAGATCTCCTCTACCAAACTCAGTGCTCTTATTTGCAGATATTGGCAAAGGTTCAATAGAGATAGGACTACAAATCTCTTGAGTCCATCCCCTGCAAAAAGAAGGATTTTGCTGATATGAGTCTAATGAGTCTATACGGAGTCTTGTAAGTAGATTTCCACCTGAAATTATCATGTTTCTAGTCAATTTAGAACAATATACCTGTTTGCAGAGTGTGTTGAGAATGAGAAAAGGAGATTTGTTTGTTAGAAATGCCTCTGAATGGAGTTGACAGCGATTATCAGGAAGCATTGTACTCCAAAAGGAGATAGGTTCAGCACAAAATGGCAGGATATAGTTTTTATAGGAAAGGACTGAATAGGAATGTTAGAAATAAAAGTCGCACTGCTAATTTTTCAAGACTAACAAGATGTGTAAGGAGAAATGTGCATACTCTGTGTGACTTAGTATTTTGTAGTCATAGGGTCCTGTAAATAATGTTAATGTGAATGATGTAGATCATGTTGTACCGGTTGCTAAGGAAACTATATTCACTGAATTTCCTTTTTGTTGTTGCACGGAAAGTTAATGTGTATTTTAGAATGATCTGGACAACAGAGAAGGTAACTTTTGGGCACAATTTTTCTCCACAGTCATCCAGAAAATGCAGTAGAAAATACTTCACTATTTAAATTTCTTCAGTCATTAAGAGATCTCAAATAAGATCCTTATTTTATGATCCCAAACATCTTGCTTTGCATGATAATAACTGATACTGTCTTGAAATATGTAATGTTTTCATTTTTATGACAAATTCTAAATATCTGCTCATGATGCTTAATTGTCAGTTATGAAACAATATTCCAATTTATTAATGCTTGTGTGCTTTAGAATGTGCATAACAGACTGCTGGGCTCATAATTGATACAAGATATCCACAGGAATCAGTTAGATGTTATTGAACATCCCATGTCTTTGATACAGGCTGTTCTTGTTGAAATCTTTCCTTGTTGTAACTGTATGAACATTTTCATGCTGCCTACGTATTTTTAAAAGAAGGAACAATATGCTGGCAATTATTTCTTTTAGATATGTTTCTATGAATTATAACTCCTGGGCATTGGTTTTGTCTGGAGTCTAGCTGCATGTATGAGGAAGAAACAAAGTCTCTCTCATTCATGGTCCTCTGCTCAGTTCCTGTTTCATATCAGAAGTTGGTCTTGTATTGTCTGTAAGAGAGAAGACATTTCCGTAAAAGGTAAAAGCTCCTCTGACTTGTCTGATGTTCTGCCATGTACAAATATGGTATGACTGAACAGACTGTGTCTTCATACTGTAGTTTGGCCCATTCTACTGTGGGAAAGAGAAAATTGTCATGACCTTGATGCTTTGGCCTGTCAGTTCAGTTGGCCTGTCAGTCTCAGCACACAGATGCCCAAGTTAAGGAAGCCAGGGCAGTTGTTCATGTAACCTGGCTGTTTCTCTAGTCTTCATAGAGAAACCACTGATCAGTGTATGGGAAACACAGTCAAGACTGTGCTCCATCTGGTACTTGTCATCCTTAGTTACTGGAGAATGTTCTCGAGGGTAAAAGATAGGACTTGATTTTGAGTTGCTGTGGGTCTGGATGTAAAGTTCATCTTCTCTGGGTAAGTCTCCTGCCTCTTTGCTCTCAGGCCTTTCAGTTTCTAACAAATGTGAGCTGTTTGCTAAGGGCCTGTGTGACCAGTTTTCCTTGTGAGCAGAGATAAGCTGAGACAGGACACATTTCTCTCTCCTCCTTTCATCATCCAGTTTCAAATATGGAACACTCAGATCAAGGAATGCATGGGGAAAAGCAATAGATGGGGCAGGAGTATGATTTCTTGAACATCAATAAATTTTAGGAAGGGAGAAGTAAAGTTGATGTTAAAGACAAAATAATCTTTTGCAAAGGTATAAGAGTTCCCTTTTTCTCCAATATCTTCTCTTGAAATTATTTCTCCTTTCTTTTGCTCTCTTACCTAAAGAAATGTAGGCAAATGAAATATCTGTAATGATATGTATTAAAAAACCTGCATTAAATCCATTTGTTCACAATCATCCTCTGTTCAGACAGCTCCCAGTCTTGAAATAATCAACTTAAATTGCAGTACAGGTAACTGAATATGAACTTCTTTAAACAATCCCACATTTACTATATTCTCGTTCATTATGCTCTCTAAACACAACTTGGGAAACTAATAAATTATTATTTGAGCTGCTTAGCAGTCTGTTCCATTGCAACCTTTATATCTTTGCACAATATACTGAAAAACCATGTATGGAATAAACAGCTTTTGCAGTATATGATTTCAAAGCTTGAGTGCTCTGCTTCTTTACTGAATGCAGTAAATTTTACGATAGATTGTAATCCCATTCATACTTGGGCTTTTAGAATACCTAACAACTTTCAGAAACTGCAAATCATTATATAAATGCAACAGCATCAGTGTGCTGCATGTATAGACGTCTTACTGGGCAAAAATTTATTTCTCTGTAGTTCTGCTATAAATACACATATGCCAAGTATTCTTTAACATAATGTAGTACACAAAACTTTGCCATATTAATTCATTTTGTACTTTAAACAATCATTTTTTAATATGAGTTGATTGAAGTAGCAGTCTGTAAAAGATTCATTAGGTTCTTTAAAAGCTTTTTATAGCAACATACTAAACGTTTTATTAAAAATAAAGATTTTCTGTAGGAATAAATCAAGCCCTCTAATAAGATCTTGAGATCCAGCATTAAGATTACTTTTTAATTTAAACACTCTTGCTCAGCACTGATGAAAACTTATAAAATGGCTTTTATAGAAGAGAATCCAATATGTTTATGATCAGCTGAGTGCTCTGTAGTTCAGATAAATGGGCTACCTAGATTTTAGCTGGTCTTAGAAAAGATGTATGATGTAGAGATACTTTTGCTGGCCTGCAGAAAACTAGAGCTTTCCAAGAATCTATCTTCCATCTGGAATCTAGGCAAATTGCAAAGATTTAAGTCAGTGGTCACGGTCTTTCTTAAATGTCTGTCTATAGTCCTGCTCTACAACGTAAGGATGAGGTGACAGCTTTTAAGTTATTTTTTCACTAATATACTTGTGTTTTGAGGGTATCCATCCTATTGATAGCTTGTATGAGCATCTCATGGTAAAATAATCTGTGAGTCGCTGCAAGTAGAAACACTTGAAACCAGTCCTTCTATGTGATTTTGGTATTGTAATACATAAATTTCTTAATTGTGTTGAACTTGGATGAAAATAAAAAAGCAGAGAGACAAACTGTGCAATTTGAGCTATAGCACATGTTTATTTTATACTTGGTATCATGTTGCAGAGCCCTGGCCTAGTTATCTGTATACAGGCTGTTATAAACTGGAATAGTTGCAAATGCTCACTTGTACTGGTGTTATATTGCAATCAATATAAACAATTGCAACAGTGCATTTCTATCTAGTGTGAAATGTCATTTCAGGGTATGGAGTTCATTTTCATGAAAGCCAGCAAACAAATTGCTGCAGTATTTCCAAGCGAAGTGAAGAGGAGCATAATATATGAACAACTTCTATTTTACTTTTTTTGCAGAGAATAAAATATACAGCTCCCAAAGTTCTGAGGCCATAAATATATAGTTTCTTCTGTAATACATAACAATAGCGTGTTGGTTTGAAGATGTTACTGTAGATTTTCCTTTAAGAAGTGTATGCATGTGGGAACAATTTCAGTTATTTCAGCTTTATCAGCTGTTTTAAACTCTGCAGTGTGACAAGATGCATGACAGTTCTTGTCATATGCTTCCTGAACACACAACGTCAGCCCTTATCACTTCCTAATAATCCAAATTGGCTCTACAGCTTGGTTGCCGAGCAGTCTCTTCACACAATTCTTAGCTCTGAGAAACGTTACAAACTTTTGCAAACCTTTGCTGTGACCCTCACTCCTCAAAGCTGTTTCAAATTAAATATGGAGTTTAGTCATTTAGATGCTGATCTTGGTAGAACAGTTGTATGTTTTTGTTTTGCATATTTGAGTGTAGACATGCTGATCAGTGAGATCACATATTCTTTAATACTCCTAAGTTGTTATTTGCAAGATAAGGTTTTTGGCTGCTGCTGGTGAAATAGATTGGGTCACAATACAAATTCTGTTTTAGAGAATTGATAAAATATAGACTGTTCATATGAGATCACAAGTTCTAATCACCTATAGACATTTCTGTCTGTTCTGGCTAAAACTTTAATTAACGTGGAGCCTCTTCTCTGTGTGTTTTCTTTTCTACTGTAGAGATGGTCTTTAGGCTGAGCTGAATAATAGAAGCATGAACATCCCAAAATTAGAACCAGTTCTGCTGATAAGTGGAGTAGTTTGGTTTTCAAACTTTTCTGAAACATTTCATGGCTGCTTCAGGAAAATATGGCTCTTATATTGCTCATCTGTCATGCAATTATTTAAACTGTTGAAGCAGGTAGTACTACTGCTCCAACTTGTACTGCTGATGTAGCTTGTTACTCAACTCATCCATGCCTGACAGCTCTCCTCTGTAAAATACATATTATAGGACTGCTTAGGTGAATATACAGGCTTTAAAATTCTACACTTGGCCAACTGTGGTATGGAAAACTCAGATATAAACTCTTTTCATACAAAATCTTATGGAAATGCAAAGTATGTGTTTTGTAAAATATGATTATGAAATGGGTCTTACTTGATATCTTTAGAAAGTTTTAAAACTCGGAGAGCTGCAGTGGTCTTTGGAAGGCTCAAAAGTGTGCACTTTATTGAAGAATGTGCGGAACCAGGATTCATTTTTTTCACTTCAAATCCCTTTTCTATCATTTCCCCTCCCACCAACAGCTCCCCACTCTGGGGGAGGAGAAAAACTGCCTTTTTTGAAGTCTGCAATGATTAGATGCTTGGGATTTGGGGGGAAACTATGTTCAATTTCTATTAATAATATGTTAGTCAAGGCTGTTTGGGAAGTAGGAGAGACAGTCCATAGAGAACTGATGTCTGCTTCTGTATGAACTGGAGAGATAAGGTACAATTTTATATCTAGAAAATAGTTTTGTGGAGAGATTTGCTTCTATCAAACTGCCTTTTTGATTTTGAATTGCTAATACTTTCTTCATAAGGTCATTCTAGACTTTGAGGCAAAATCTTTGTTTTTAGAATTACAGATGGTAGATCTGTGGAAGAACTGTTTCTAACTCTTCCACTGACTCTTTTAGGTGTTTATAAATGTTAATACTTTTGATATGATTAATTTCCATGAATTTAAAACAAAGATAATACGTCTCTTGCTTCTTTTCAAATGTCTTTTGTGTATTATTAGGAAAAAGTAGAATACCAATAAAAATGATGATGTGCTTCATGAAAAAAATTAATGTATTTTTCTCTGCTACTATGATGGACAAATTCAAGCTTACAAATGCCTTGAAATATCATCTAGTCCAATGTCTAATTTGCTCTGTTTTCCAAAAAAATACACTTTTTTCCTTAGTTTACTAATTGACTTGACAAAATGCATATCCTGAAGTGCTGGCCTTTAGTGCTTTGGTGCTTTGAATAAACATCTTGAGTCTTTCTGCTGTGTGTAGTGGAAGCTGTTTTGGGTCTGGTACATTTTGAATAAATGAAGTAATAAGAAATCACTATAGAGAAGATGTACTTTTGTTCTGTTTTCTCTGAGCAACTTCAGTTGAACTTGTGATCTGAAGGTTTGAAAGGGCATAAAATTTGTCTTCTAGGGTTGTAGTCTTTTGAGCCATCTCAGTTTACTCTTTTGAAATGCCAAAAAAGTTTTTCTAAGGCATAAAACTATCCTGGATAGATTTTTTTTGAGAAAGGAACTATTAAGTGTGTGAATATCATCTTAATGAGATGTATCTGACTATGTAGATGTTAACTTGCATAGCAAAATGTGCTGCTACAATATAAACACCTCACTCTAAATCAATAAAATGCAGTTAGAGGTCAGTAGGTCTCAATTGTTTTGATGCTAAGAAAGCCTCTAGAAGTTCTTCTTCCCTACATTGCAAAGTAAATGAAAATTTAGACACGTCTTGTGTTTCTTCTTGCCACCTTGAGAGTTTATATAAATGACAAATGATAAATGTATTTATTGCATTCTTTATCCAGTTTTAAAGGGTATATTTCCCAGTAAATCATGTCTGGCTCACTGGCTCACTCTGGTTTACTGTGTAAGAGTAAATTTTTATTGGGTAGACCACTTGTTTCTTCTGTATGCAGAAAGTCCTATGGGTTTTATTCCTTTCCCACCTTTAGGCTGCCCCTCGTTACAGGAAAGCAGAGGTCATGCAAAGCAGCTCTCTATTTGCCTACTGCGGCAGCTCACGAGCCTCACACGTTCACTCCTGCTTCTCGACTTTCACAGTTTACCTGTGAGCTTCAGGATTTTGTAGACACAGAAATGTCACTGTGACAGTTTGGCTTAGTGTCAGCTGTGTGTATTCTAGGTTTAAGCTGTTGAACAGACTATAGTCCAAAAAGAAATTGAATTATTATTCTTCCACTTAAAACGGCAGATCATGGATATTTGCCTATGTCTTATTCTCCTTGTGTCAAAATAAATGCCTCATCCTTATAGAAGTATTTCACATACAGTGAATATGCTGAGCGCTCTTGGTTTTGGTTTCTTTTGCAGTTCTTGGCAGAACTGCATTTGATATGAGGAAGAATTACTTCACTGTGAGTGTGACAGAGCCCTGGAATAGGCTGCCCGGGGAAATTGTGGAGTTTCCTTCATTGGAGATCTTCAAAATGCACCTGGATGTGACCCTGTGCCACTCTCTGGTCTAAGTGTCCCTGCTGAAGTAGAGGACTTGAGAGGTCCCTTCCATCCTCAAGCATTCGGTGACCTGAGCTTCCTGCCAAGTAAACTTACCTCACTGATTTTATTGCAACATAGCTTAAACTTAGATGGAAATGAAGTCATTTTAGAGTATGTTATGACTGCAAAGTAAACAAAAGGTGAATAGTACTGAATTCAAAGTAAACAAGAGTTGAGTTGTATGTATGAATCTTCAGAGAGCAAGTGGCAAGGGAAGCATGTAAAGAAGCTTCCACAGTGGGATTTGGAGCTCAGAGCAGCAGCCCAAAAGTGAATGTGCTGGGAAGTCTTTTCATGCCTCTGTTCCTTGATTTTTTTTTTGAGGGTTGAGGGGAAAGTAAAGGAGTATAAAGGCTGTCCTATATGCTTCATGCGATGCAGAGGTCACCTTACTCATCCACAGGATGCCGTGTTGCCCTACTGGGCAGATGCTTTTTTGGAAATAGATCATGTTCCAAAACATATTATCTACTTAACTAATGAAATATTAATGCATTAATGTGAGTATTTTTGCCATCTCTTTCTGGATGTTATGTTCTTGTTCATTCTTGTCGTCATTCTGAATTAAATCCAGATCAGCAAAAGACAAAAAGGAGGAAAGAGAGAAGTATAATAATCCAGCATTCAAGCTCGGGAATGAGGTTGCTTTTCAGTTTCTGGAATGTCAACTTCTCCTCCTGCTAATCATCTTGCTGAGTCTGTTTCTGCCTTCTGCAGACAATCTATACCGTCTCTTGTGTATTTCATAAGTCTTTGTATACATGCTTTCCATGATACCAGGTCTTGTAGGGGAAATTTTAGTTCTCCATTGAACTTCATCACTCCGTGTATGGGACTGATGATGATTAGAGCATGGTACCGAGTGATTCAAAACAACATGTAGGGATGTGTCAGTGCTCTGTGCTGCACCTTTTCTCAGCATAATTTTATCCTATGACAAAAAATATTTTTAATATATTCTTATGTTTTTAATATATTCCTATAGAGGGTTTTCTATGGGAAGAAAATAGATGTCAAATATCTCAGTGGGCTTGGTGGGCAGGTGATTACAAAATTGATTTACGCCTTAGGAGAACTAATAGACTTGCGCTTCCTGCAGGTTTTTATGTTAGTGCCTTCAGCCATGGCACCTCAGTGATGTATTCCTTATTTTCTACCCTCTCCTTAAGTATTAACAGACTTTTACATTCCCCTTTACCTCCTACTGCTATTTTTCTCCCCCAGTTCCCTCAAATCTTTCCTCTTACTCTGTTCCCTGTTCCTGCACGCTGCAAATCAGCACGCTGCTCACCTTCGAGATGGTTGTGTTTTTGTTGTTCTGGTTATAATCAGCCAGTGAGCTCTAAGGTTTTCTGGTTGGCGAATAGGTATCATGGGTGCTCAAACTGAGTTTACTTTTCACACAGTGTGATCACATCAGTCTTTTCTTTGTAAAGTAGGCAAAAATCTAAAATCCCATTCCAACTATGCCTAGGGATAGTCTCTGACAAAGAGGCAAAGCATTGATTTTTTTCTTCCTTTTTTAGTTTTTTCCTTTTTTTTTTTTTTTCTTCATCTCTAAAAGCCTTAACTTTATTGGGTTGCAGGTCTGAGATGGACAGCAGGGCATGGATAGGTAGTCACTTGTGATATTATTATCCCATTAACAAGTTCAGCCTGGTCAGATGCCACAATTGCAACTGTAGATGCACTGTGAGTGTAACCTGTGAATGACTGAGCAGCTGAAATTGCCACCCTTGCTGAAAAGTGAAGGTCACATAGTGCTGTGAGGATCATATGCATAAAGGAAAACTAGCTTCAGTTCAGCATTGGTAACTGTGTATTAGAGAACAACTTAAACTACTGTTATTTGTAGGTTTACAGCTTTGCAGCTATCATACACATAGCCCTGTTGTATTGCACAAATGCAGTATACAAGCTGAAATTGCAACCCAGACAACCGAGACGAAATCGCTTCCTTTGTTTCACTGGTGACTCTTAGCTCTGATGATTCTAGAACAAACTGGTGGCCATTTTAGTGACCGTGGAAAATGAGTTTTATAGGAGTTGAATGTTTTAAAATACTTTCAGGACAGTGTCTCGGTAGCATGTCCTGGAAAGCTGGGAGCCCTCACAGTGAGGTGACTTAGTGAAATATGGTATAATTGTGAGTGTTTTGATGACTCTCATGACTCATTTTGTATGCTGCTTAATGCCTTGGGACGGAAAGGAATGCAGATTTTTATTATCGACCCTACTGATAAAGAGGAAACAAGGGAACTTAATGTGTGTTCCATGACCCTCTTCATTTATCAGTCTTTGGACTTCAGCAGTTAAGACTGTTAAGAGTTGTGAAGTGGCGAATAGGATAACATGTTGCTGTATCTATCATTGAAAATATGTCCAAAAGGAAGTACAGTTTATTCTTTTCTATATATCCATTAAGTTAGGACAAGTACAGATTTTGAGTGACTAAGCTTTTCTAAAACCACTATTAAAAAAATCCAAGAATTAAAAAAAGGCTTGTAAGAACTGATTTTAGGATCTTTCATGCACACGTTTCTCTTGCTTTTATATTGCTGTAGGTTATGTATAGTATTTCCCCTGCCTCTGTTTGTTTGATGAATTCTCTTTCTTTGCTTCCAAAGAAATATTTTGAAGAAATACTTTACCCATGTATATAGGATTCTGCAAGAATATTTTAAATCAACCTATTGTGAAACAAAGCATTTGAAAAATTAAAATGGTCACTCTAAGAAAATTCTAAGTAATGAGAGGCTAAATATTTTAAAGATCCTATGCAAAATTCATCTGAAGCATAATTCTGTGTTCTTGATTCTTCCATTGTCTCCCTTCTTTCCTTGCCAAAATATACAATTAACTAGTGAATTTACACAGCTGTTACTCTGAAAATACAGGGTATTTACAACCTTAAAGCCATGTCAATTTTGAGTCAGTTTCATATTTTGACATTTGTTTTTATGTTGAAATAATTGTAGGAATAAATGATTTCATTTAGAAGCCTCTTACGGTATCTGCATATGAAGTAGGTAGTTGCTAAATGAACAGAAGCTATGCTCTGATTAAGAGGTAGGTCTGCACATCCGTACACTTGGGACTAGCTTTCGTGTATCTAGTAGCTGCATTTATTTGCATAGGATTTAACTGCGAGGGTAAATGTTGACATAAGTGCTCTGAGCCCTCTTTTTGAGGGGCATTTATGTCTACCATGGAGAGGAGTTGAGGGAAGAGCTCTGATTACAGGCTTAAAACAGAGTCTCCTGAGGTGGCATTATAGGGTATTTTTCACCAACCACATAGGTCTTGTGAAGCAGTTGAAGTGAAAGAGACCTGCACTTGCTGTCATTGGAGCTCCAAGTGATATCAGAATCTGTCTTTGTAGATGTGATTAAGGCACCTTATTGAGATGATAGGTTTGCTAAAATAGCTGTTGCTTGAGGAGGATGAAATATCTGCTCCATGGGTTCTAAATCCATTTTCTTTAAAATAAGAAAAATAATCTTGACATTTTTTCTTGTATTATTTGCACAGCTTTGAAATGTCATCCAAAGTTAATATTCTTTGCCATTACAAATAGGGTGAGGTAGTATATAACATGAAGTATGTTTCATGGTCACTGCTGTCCTCATACATCTACAGAAAGAGGAAACATTCTCCATGAATATTAATGTTGATGTCACAACCTGGTGTCTGCACCAGGAATATATTTGTTTCCATAGTAACTAATTATTTAACCAAGGAAGGGGGGGAAAAGCAGCAGATTTTTGGTAATATAATTGAAAATAAGATGAGACCATAAGTGATGCTATGAGGGTAAAAAGTTTCCTATGGAACTAATTTTTTTCTTTTTCCTTTTTTTTTCTTTAAATGAAAAATGTATGAAAAAGCCTTTCCTGTATGTTCTGTTGTTAAGCACCATTAATGTTTGTTGTGGGTTGAGATACAATAGTTCTGCATGATGCTCTTGTGGGCCCTTTCCTGCCTCTCTGGATCTCGCTGCCCTCAGAGTGAATTGCCTTTTGTCCTTGGGCTGCTGCTTGGCTCGCAGGCCGTTTTCTCACCCATATTCCACTTATTTGCGCTCTGCCAGAGATGGTCGTGTGCTTTCAAACTGCCAGTGCTGTCATCTCTCTACGTGTCAAATAAGTTGCAGGCCAGGCTTTTGCCTCCCAAGCTGGTGGCAGCCGTCAAGGGCTCCTTGCCGGTGACTCAGCTGAGCAGACGTTGGCGACGACCTCTTTAATCACCCCTGCCAACAAAGCGCTTAGCGACAGATGCTCCCCTTGCAAGATGAGAGGTTCACCTGGACGCCCGGCTGGCAGGGAGCCAGGGATGTGAGGAGACCCGTTGGCCCCATCACATCACTGGGCAGCAAGTCCCTCCAGTGTGAGATGCTCACCCTGCATGTTGTGCAGCGCAACAGCGTGTACCTGGGCAACAGGCAAGTCCTGCGACTCTGTCCAGGCCCTGCTCCAAGACATGCAGCTAATGCTTAATTTTCCCTGGCCTTTTTCAGAGAGAATAGAAATATCAGTGGATGCGCGTCTTCCTCACGCTCCCTGTGCTGAGCTCCTGCACAGGAAATCAAAGACATCATGGCAGTGCCCAAAATAAATCACACAGATTAGGGAGTGAGAATTCACCTATGGATCATATATGTCTGAGCACATGGGTGGATGGAAGAGGTAACCTTCGTTTGAGGTTTGCATAGTGGAACAAGAGCTGGTTTTCTATCAGAATATTCTCTAAAATTCATTTTTTTCATGAATAAATCTGTGTTCTGCTGCACACAGAATATAAATATTCTCCATATGTTTGTTTATGCATTTCCCAAGCATGATACATAACAAAAATTATATGAAGGCTTCAGTACATCAAAAGATGTCAATATGTGAACCAGATGTATTCTATAGTACAATAAAAATAGGTAAAATTCAACATAGATCAAAGAACTGTCACAGGCAATTGCTACCTTTCAGAAGTAAACATTACTTAAATATTTATAAAAATCCATCAAAATTATTTCATGGGATAATTTGAGAGTGAGCTTGATATAATCTGCATTTCATTTTTGGATAATTTTCTTCAGGGGGGAAAAAAGGGATTTTTATCTGCAGAGCCGATTGTTTCATAGAGTTGTGGAATGCTTCAGATTGGAAGGGACCTCGGAGGTCACCTAGTCCAACCCTCCCCATTCACGCAGGGTCACCTACAGTATGTGGCACAGGGCTGCATCCAAGCAAGTTTTAAAGATCTCTGAAGAAGGAGACTCCACAACCTCCCTGGGCAGCCTGTTTCAGTGCTCTGTCACCCTCACTGTGAAGAAATGCTTCCTGAAGTTCCTGTGGAATTTCCGATGCTTCAGCTTGAAGCCATTGCCTCTAGTCCTACTGCTGTCCACCACTGAAAAGAGGCTGGGCCCTTCCTCCTCGCTGCCTCCCTTGAGGTATTTATAGACACTGACCAGGTCCCCCCCCCAGCCTTCTCTTCTCCAGGCTGAACAGGACCAACTCTCTCAGTCTTCATTCATTGGGCAGATGTTCTAGGCCCCTGATCATCCTTGTAGCCCTGCGCTGGACTCTCTCCAGCAGCTCCACATCTCTGTTCCTGCTGTTCTACTTCTCTAGCGTGTTTTGCCTGCGCTTCAGAGTTGGATCTCTTTCTGTTTAGGTACTTGTAAGAGGCCTAACAGGGCCTTCCTATTCTGGGGAGAAGCTCTTGGATATTGAGTCTCTATTGAACACCTGCATGTCTTAGCTTAGGACACAAAAGCTGCATGTCTTAAATGGTCTGATTTTTATACTAAGCTCTTTTGTGTGAACTTCAGAATGGTTTAGGGTGCTACATGGTAGCTTTGTGTGTTTTATCACTGTTGTAATTCACACCCAAACTGAAACTTTTGCTCAGTTCGTGACTTCTCTTTGGCCATTAAAGTGTACTTCAAAGTCCCTTCCTCCCTACTGATGGGAAGCGTAAGATTGTTTCTTCACGCTTGCATAACCTTTGTCATCAAAGCACTTTACAGGCTTTTATTCTATCACTTCATCTGTTCCTGACGTTTGCCTTCTCTCCTTCTTTGTAGTGCAAGTATGGCTTGTAGCTAATGTCCCTTAAATCCCAAGGGTATACCATGACTGATGAAAAAGAAGAAAATTCTTATATTTCTTAACTTCCTGACCTAACGTTTCTCAGAGAACAGAGAGGCACAGGAAGATAGCAGGGTTGGCAGACTTGTGATCACCAAGTAGTTAGAGGGTAAGGAAGCAGCAAAGTTATTCTTGTGGTGTTGGGCTGCTGACCACAGCTTTACTAGTTTGAGAAATCTTTGCCAGAGGTTTAAATAAGCTTTTGTTTTTCAAAAAAAGTCAATGGCTGCTAAGGGTGTTGAAATTGGAAATCGACTAAGACATTGACTTCCTTTGGAGAAGAAAAAACATTATGAAAAATTCTCTGAAAAACAGGAAGACACTGGTTTTGGAATCGGAGAAAAATAATTGAAAAATGAAAGTGCTTACTCTCCATCCTTTGAGGGATTTCAAATGGTCTTCCTGGAGCATATCCTTCCTGTCAAGTTCACAGCTCTTTCTGACAGGATATTCAATATTTTTGATGCAGCAAAGCAGAAATATACTGGCAGTGACATAGCTGAAACTTTGGGAAAAGAGTCTTTCACTTTTACGCAACTGTTTGCATTGGATGAACACTTTTGGACTAAATTTTATGGAATATTTGTATAGCTGAAAAGCTGGGCAAGAGACATGCAGTAATAACTGCAGCAAAAGAATACTTGATGCATTGAGTGCCATGTGAAACACCTCAAGATTATTCAGTCATTGTCCTCCATAAGCCTGGAAACAAATGTAAGTATCATAACAATAGAAAAAGAATTGGAAGTAAGCAAAGAGAAATGATAAAGGCATTGACTTAAATGACATGAAAGTATATCACTTCTGGCTGTCTCGGGTAGGATCATTACTGACTAAAATAGTTCTCTCTCTGAGTTTCCACGTTAAAGATGGCCAAGACGAGTCAGGTCTGGCAGTTGTTATCAATTGATGTTTCTTCAAGTCCTTAAAGTTTTCACGACATGAAGTAGAATTGTCAGAATTGTCATGTTTAGCACAAATAAATAAATGCCTTTGTCCTTTTTTTTTTTTTTTTTTTTTTTTTTTTTTTTTTTTTTTTTACTCTGGTACTTTTGCATTTATCTCTTCTATGACTGGAGGCATCTCCAGAGTTGTCAGTTTATTGCTTTTGTTTGAATACTAAGCTGAGCAGGTTTGCTTGTATGTAAAGATTACAGCATTATAGGAGCAGATTCAAAGACTGAGGAGAATATTACAGGGAAATATGTTGTTAGGGAATGTGAAATATTTCCCTGTTTCCTTGAGCTTTCTTGTTTTGTGAGTACTGCTTAAAGATATCTGCAGTTTGAGTCATCTTTCCTTCTCAAGATACTTGTGCTTTTATGAAACACAAACAACTGGAGGAAAGGGATCTGAGCAACAGGAGGATACTTTATTTCCCTGAAAATATGTAATCTTTGAACTTTTAAGGAACAGAACAGGAAGTGATATTGTGAAGAATTCTGTAGCTGAGCCTCCTCAGTCCTCGGACTCTGAAGAGGCTGCAAGCCCTACAAAGCTGTTGAGTTGCATCTTGTAGATTCTGTGTCAATGATTTGTATGCTTAATACTGAGCTTAAAATTTCACATTTAGGAGTGAAACTTCAGAGCCAGCTAGCTCAAATATGGAGCAAGCCACAGGGATGTTCAGAAAAATACAAAGAGGACTAGTGTGCTTCAGGCAGAAAAGCAATACTGAAATGATTGGTACTATTCTCAGGAATCTGCTGATGAAATGTCTACATTTTCCTGGGAAAAGCATATATCATGCTACTGGTGTTGCTTGCTAATCTCAACTTTTATCTTTAATAAGAGATGCTCTTACGTCTGTGTTTTATTATTATTTTTCTTATTATTTCTTTGTTCCTTAGGTTTTGTAAAATAAGTTCTGTGTAATGTTTATGTAAAATGCTTTTGGATGGACTACTGAGGAAAAAAGTGCTAAAAGTCTGGTGTCGAATGATTAAAATCTGGCTTTCTTCCTCATATTTCTCATATAACATGTGTTTCCAACCCTAAAGAGGGTTGAAGTGAGTAGAGTTACAGAAGCATAAATCCTTCTTTCTCTATGTCAGAAATTGCTTTTCTGTAAGGTATGTTTCAGAAGTCGCTCAGAATTGTCATTGAAATATGAAATATTTGCTCAAGAGACATATCAGAAGTGACTCATAGAGAGATTGTTTTAAGTCTGCAGAGAAATCGCACAAAAACTGTTTTTCAGATTCCTGAGTTTGTTAGCAGAGGTCATTATAACACTGATTCTTTTCCCAGGTTTTAATTTGAGATGCAGTTTTGCTTCTAAACTATAAAAAAATTTAAATAGTGAAAGTAAGTTATAAAGCTAAGTCTTGGATGATGCAGTTCATTGAGTGTGCAGTGAAACAACACTCTTTGATGTTGATTAACCTATCATCATTTTCCCAAGCAACTAGTTCAATTTTATGGGAAGTTAGCTTCTAGTTCAGTAACTCTCAATCCCTCTTTATAACTATGCAATATGACCAAAATCCTGTATATAAATATTTGCAGAGTATTTCTGGAGTGTTTAGTGTGACCTAGCAGTGGTCTGTAGCACATAAATGGAGAGAAGTGACCAGGATAAAAAGTAAATCCAAGATTTGTATCCTCTGAAGAGGCATGAGAAAGAATTGAGCTATTTGCCTTCCCAGGAAGTTTGTGGGGAAGGAATCAGCTCTCCTCCATCAACCGACATCTGTGGTGTGGGATTTTTCTTTTCTAAATTTAAAGGGCATCAGCAGAGCAATCTGTTGTTTGCATAGAAGAGTGCTGGTAAAGAAAGTGAAAATACACTCAAGGGAATGTGTGTTCTGCCCCGCTCAGTTCCAAGAAGGCTCTTGCAAAACAAGCCCGGGGAAACATTTGCGCAGCATTCAGCATACACGTGAGATGTGGGAGGAGATGGGCACACCTCCCACAGAACATGCACATGGAGCATCTTCACCTCCAAAGGGTTTCATGTGCACACCACACATTCCAGAGGTCCGCTGCAGGAGTGGACCTCACAGGTTGTCTTGATAGTGTTCAGAGCTATGTGCACGGCTTTTGAGATGATGGGAATAATTGTTCCCTGGATACCTGAGCTCAGACTTGTAGGCGAGGTGTGAATTAAGAAAATGCGTTACATGGAGGGCTGTAATGTTTCAGATTGAATAAGATGACATCTGAGAAGGTGTCTTGAATTTAGGCCAGCTATATTCACAGTGGTTCAGGTAACAATTATCTTAACTTTTGATTCTTGGTTGGTTGCTGATAAATTTGAAGATCATCTGAATTTTAATTCACTACTAGCAGATACTAGCAGATATTTCCAGATAATACACTTAAATTTTGGAGTTTGATTTAAGTTGTGGTGAGTAAAAGATGATTTAGAATAGGTTTTAGCTTGACTCTGATATTAAAAAAAAGCAAAATCATCTTAATTTTGTGAAAAAAATAATTGCTTCAAAAGTAAATTATTTTTGCTCACGAAAAATATTCTAATATTCTAAACATCTGAGTGAATTTTTGGCTGTTATGACTATCTCCTTTATTTTATAGATAGTTTTGGGGATTTTATTTGGATTAAAGGAGTTGAATGAAACATAAGCAGTGCTTTATTAAAACTCACAAGCTTATGCTTGGTTTGTGATCTTCATGTTGAAAATCAGTTACGTTTTGCACTGTTTCTGTTTAGGAAAGTGTTCATAAAGTCAAAATTTATGAATGATGGTGTTACAGTAAAAAGTTCATGAATATTGAACAAATTTCAGGTCTTTGCTTAGTTTTGTTCTTCTCAGGATTCTGCTATGAAAGCTGTGTACACTGTTATGTTTTGTTTCATTTTGTTTTATGTATAGCTAGTGCTTTGTCCCTAGACATTCCCAACTTGTTCTGTTTCTTAAATCTAAAGGAAGATGCACAAATGTTTATATTTCAGGCATTTGATCAGGCACTTTGTAAAATCTTGCTGTGCGATAAAATAGTAATTCTGAAGTTGACATTTTTTCCACAGGGAATAGATTTCTGAATTATGATCTAGGCTAGCAAAATAATTTACATATGCTATTTAAAATATTGTAACCCAAAAAAGCAGCTTACTTCAAAATAGACCAGGCATTTATGTTACAGATATTCCTTAAATTGAAACTACAGTGTATCCGAAAGTTATTTTATGCTTTGCCACGACTGCATAATCAAAGTCAGCTTCCCAGGAGATTTCTTGTATAGTGACAATTTGCTCATAAGTTTAGAAGTAGTGTTTCCATTTTTGCTTTATCTTTAGCAAAAGCTAGATTAAGTAGGAATCTGCAAATAAGGATTGTAGATTCATTAGTATTCACTCTCCAAGTTACCAGGCCAAAAATCATAATCAGTGTCTTTTACCGAGACATTAAACTACTTATCCTTAATTTTCCTGTCTTCTGTGTGTCTGCCTTTCTTTTACTGAAGGGAGGAGGGATGGAGTGAGGCGAGGAAGATTTGTTGAATAGCTTGGCTTCATGAAATATTTATATTCTTTAGAGATGGTAACTATGCCCCTGATGTTTGTGATATGAAAGCTTCACCTTACATCTGCTTGGTTGAAGAGTTGCTTTCTGTTGTTTTTTGTCATTGGTATTGTCCTGGCATTGAGAAGGTCAGTTATAGATCATGGCCCTTCTGTGTTAGGTCATCTTCAAACGGCAATTACAAAACAGAATAAAAACTAGATATAGGATAATGGAACACATAAGAATAGGAATGAAGTTACAGATGAAAACCCACCATCCACAAGCATGTGGATTCCCTACAGAACAGCAGGAGCTTGCAAACTGGTAAATGCTTACAATGAAGTGCAAGAATGCAGTGAGAAAAATATTGAGCATTCTCAGGATGTTGGTTTCAGCACTCCAACAGTCTGACTGGTGTCAGACTTGAAAGTGGCCTTATGTTTTTCATCCTAGTTATGACTCCATAGTATAAAGCACCTATAGCACAGAATAGGCGCTATTGCCAAATTTGGCTTAGCGGTTTCCTCTTTAACAGATCCTGCCCTTGAAAACAAAGCAGGACATGGTTCTTTTCAAGAAGATGCAGTTTGTAATAGGCTAATTTCTAGTTATTTAATCATTCCCTTGCATTTCATTTAAGATAATCAGACTATGATTGTGTTCTCAAAAGCTTGAATTCTGCCTCAGAATCTCTCATTGAATTGCCCTACTTCTGACTGAGGTGAATTCAGCATCATGAGCACAATTGGTCACTTGTAAGGCTAATTCATACATGGAACAGGATGTCCCAGAAGTATTCCAGGAATTCTGTCTTGATTCCTTTTGCTCTTGTTGGTGTTTTGTTTGGTGATGACAGTGTTTATACATTCCCATGTAGGACTCCCTGGACAATAGCTGGTAGTGCAAGGTCCCTGAAGTGCATGCACATCAAGTCCTATATGCACCTTTGTGGCTGTTTGTTTGAGACTTGCACGTGTTTGAGATTTTCCTTAGAACTGCTATGTGGTGTAATGTCTGGAAATTATTGGGGGGGGAGTGTGGAGGGAGTGAGAAGAATTCTGAACAGAACTGAGGTTTTGGGGCCTTTTTGAGAGAATATATATATATAATACATATATATATATAAAAGAATTATATATATTTATATATATATATAAAAGAATTAAAGTGCCTTCTAGTGTTTTTTCTGCAGTGTCAAAGTAGAACATCAAGGCACTTAGAAGGGTTAGAATTAACAATTAAAATTCCAGTTGTCTTATAGAGATTTTCCATTCTCTTGTAGAGCAGCACCAATCTAATATTCTTTATATTTTGCTAAGACTTGTGAAAACCTTACATCCTTTGACCTAAGAAGAAAAAGATATGCTATTTCATAATGCGCTGCTGACTTTTTTTTTTTTATTAACTGGACTACCATCTATAAAAACCACAAAGCACATAGTTCTCTACAGTGTAACTTCTGGGAAGGAAAAAAGAAGTAAGGAATGAGATGTATGTTAGAGCCTGGTGAGGATAAAATAGATTGTCTAAGAGAATTTAAGAAAATTCTCAATCAACTGCTGATAGAGTAGTACTTATGGTCATGAGAAACAAACAACTTGGAGGGGCATCTGAAGGACTGTTCTTCCTAGCTAAAGTAGTTTTGTGAAAGATGAGAAGACAGAAGAAGGATATTACTAGCTCATCAGGAGAAATTCCAAGAGTTTTTGGAAATATTGGATGCCATGGCAATTCCAGGCCTAAAGGATCAAATGTTTAAGGCTTTGCGATCTTTAAGGCAAGTCATGTATTTGAGAACACCTGGGATACTTAAACTACCCATCCCTAAGAGATAGAGACAACTTTTTTTAATCTATTCGTACTGCTTAGTGCAGTATTGCTGTTTTAGCAACCAGTAGTACTTGCTTATGTTTTTCTGGAGTTAAAGGCTGCAGAAGTTAAGCATGAAAAACCTGTGGTTTTATGCATGCTTGTGGTGTTTGTCAAATGTATATCTAAATGGAAAATTGTTCATGTTTAAACATTTTCTTGACAACTGAAATGATCTTAAAATTTTCACAAATTTTCTTGATGCAGGCTTACATTTGAAGAGAAAATTGCTTGATGACCATTTGGAAAGGAACATTTAGAAATTACCTGATTTTGAATTATAAGAAGGGATGGTGTGGTTTGTAGACATTGGTTTAGCTAGTAGAAATTGACATTAAGTTAAATTGTACAAAGAGTATTATTAAATATTAAAATAGAACTTAATAGTCAAGGAATTAGTAGTCCAGCATTTAAGTTACCTGTTTATCAGTAGTAAATGAAGGATGAGTAGGGATTTAAGATGATAGTATTTACAGTAAAAAGAAAAAGGGTTTTTACAACAGTGTGAATGCCTTTCTCATTTGTTCTGTAGCAAGTGATCTTGAAATCTGTATGTCTCCCTTTGACAGCAGTTAATGCCTCCTTGAAAGCTCAAATCTGCACAGAACTCTGTGTATCACTTTTTTTCTCGCAGTCCCTAAGCACTGAGCTCTGAATTACATTAGGTAATTCCCCTATCAAAGAAGGATCAACTGCTGAGCAAACAATTGATTTTAACCTTTGAACAGTCACAGATATTGTCTGATGGGCCTGTCCCATTGCTTCCAAAGAACCAAACAGCCAAGGAGTGTATTGTGGCTTTCAATGTCTTGGTTGTCCTAACAGTACTAGGGAAGTGTGTCCAGCTATAATACAGCCAGTATTCAGCTGTGTACTTTAGTCTGTCCAGTACTGAAGGTCAGTTTTGGGAGTTACTTCTAGCCTATGTGGCTTCATTTTTACTCTCATTTAGCAAGGGCAGAGTGTACAGCTGCTCATGGGGATGCATTTTAAAGGTGGAATTGCCCTCAAGATGAGGGCACAGTCACCTCTCCATCCTGACAGCTTGAAAGCAACCCCTCTCCTTAGCCTTCCTTGATTGGAATTGTTCAAGGAAATATATTTTCTACAGCAGAAATGCTGGTTTATTAAATTTGATTCTTCCCAACCCTCACTAGGTGTTTTGATCACTGGACCATAGCCAGTCTCGCCTCCTTTGCCCTTAGGGCTGGAGTTAGCAGTTCAGCTGAGCAGACGGTTGCCAAAAGGAGCTCTTCTGCTTGGAGCTTAAGACACTTGCTCGTCTGGTAAGTCACAGACCGGCTTTGAGATATTTGGCCCTATGTGAAAAATGATTGAGCCAGAAAGTGGCCACTTGATGCAGACGGTGTTGTTTTAGTAAATGTTTGCAAAATCCTTGCCACGGGGCACACTGGATGCTAAGATTTTTCCTATGGTCTGAAAGGACAAGGCAAATTCTTAGAGGAGAAAGAAGGCCATCAGCCCTGTAAAAACATTGTGATGTTTAAGTGATATATTTGAGAAGCTACTGAGCTATATCTTGTTTGGTGCTAGGAGAAGATGTCTTATATATGATTTTGAGCCAAATTATTAGTATGACTTTTTATTTTCTTCAGTTGTATATTAGGCGGAATTGTAATGTGGGCATTGTCAGCCATGTTGCAAATGAGAGATCTGTCTTAGAAGGGTCATTTTGTTTGTGTGGGATGAGTGGTGCCTCTTTCTCAGAACACTTCTAAGCTATCACTCTTTGCTTGTCAGTAGATTGAATTCCTGTTTTCTTGTGAGCTCTTAACAACAACAAAAGAAAATGGAGGAGGAGGACTAGAAGAGAGTAAAAACATTGATGGAACATAACAGATTGGAGATGATCTGGGACAAAATGGAATAGAGTTGTAAACAGAATAATTAACAGAATAAATTTGCCTCATTACATTTCCAGCATCTCTTTTCAACCAAAATGTGCAAGAAGAGGATGAACAAAAAGAAACAGGTAGTCATTTCTTATCAAGAGGCATAATTCTTGAAGAGGAGAATTTTTTTCCCTTTCAAGCTCTCTTACTTGGTGCAGTCTTTCTAGTGCCCTCATCTCTGAGAAATCCTTGATATGTTTTCGCTTGAGAAATACTTTGATATTTGGAGGCTAAACAATTAGAATTCCAGCATGTTGCTGAAGTCAGTGCTCCCATTAATAATAATGGAGGTTGGGTCTCTGCTCCTGTGCACAGCGCTTGACATTCGCCTGTAATTGTCTATAAAATCAAATCACATGCACTTTATTATTTGACATTGCTCCCACTGACAGTCCTGTAAACAAATCAGATGTGCTTCCTTGGATGTTTGATACGTACCCCTTTGCATCCTTTGTGCCATTTGTGCTAATTTAGGACGTCTTAGTGTGTCACACTGGGGCACAGCTACTGTACATGATTAACCTATTGATCTGTCACACCCTCCCATGTTGTTTTTTCCCATTCATTTCTCTTCTCTCTGCTTTCTTATTATCTGTGGCCCTTACGTTAGTTTTTCAGATATACAGATATACATAGATTCTAAAGAAGTGTTTTTATGTGCAGTTGTAGTGCTATGGTGTAGTAATATCTTCATTTGTTTGTAAGAAATGTAATCTACTTCATTTTTTTCCTGCTGGTTTAACATGTACTTTTAATAGCATTAATCATAGAAGTAGAGCAATTTATCTTATGTAAAAAAGGGAATAAAGCCTTGATAAAACCTTTTAACTTTCAAAGCTCCCTCTCTTCATTGTTTACGTATGTTTCTTCTGCGTGGATATTTTTAGCCTAGTACTCCCATTGAAAGCATGAGTTTTCAATGTTTTACAAATGCACGAGTAGGTTTTTATAGAAATCACCTTTGTTCATATAATACTTCAGTTTCTCTGTGTCTACTCATACAGTAAATCTGATGGAGACTTTTTGCCTAACTTGTTTTTCATCTTTTCTTGGCCTAACTTTTTCCCCTTCAGAAATGTAAATGTTGTAATATTTAATTTCACAGCAAATAATCTGTCAGCATGGGCAAATATATGCTTTTCACTTAGTTACTAACTGGATAAGCTGATCATGAAAGGTGCAGAGCCACTGTGAAGTTCTGCAGAATAGGAGAGCACATTGTGAGCTGCAAAACTGGGCCACCGGTGCCTATTTCTCTTTTCCTTTATATGCCCCACCTGATAATAGATGAATCACATTATTTTGGTTAATATACATATTGTACAATGGCTTCTCAACATGGGATTGAACTCTAAGCAGCGTTTGTTAGAAAAATAGAACATTTGGCTTAATTTGGTTTGAATACCTTGCTGTTTGTGTGGCTAAAATGGATCTCATTGTAAGAAAGTGCTTTCATTTACTTTTAATGAGCATTTCACAGTGCTGCTTGTGCCAGCTTATCTTTGTTTTCCCTGCAATCATTCCTGGCCTACCAAACCATGGTAATTTCTGTGAAATGCCATGATCAGTGGCAAATGAAACAGTCAAATCTCAAGGTGATATCAGAACTATCCTTTATATCAGTAGAAGAAAATGCCGTGTAAATATATACCCAGGAGGAGGTATATTTGGTTATTCTCCCCACAAAGTTAGCAGGGATGGTCAAATTTAGTAATAAGATGATACATTATCCTAATATATACATTAAAGCTTTTTCATTTGTATCTAGTCTTTGCAATGTTAGTGTTTGCAATGTAAATGCTACAGGCTTTTCTAGGTCATTTAGCATTATATGAGAAATCACTGCTCTGACCCCATATGGTGAAGCGTCAGAAGCTAAACAGATTGGCAGGGCAGGGTCATAATGCGCTATAATCCTTGAGGACATCACTTGCTGTTTAGCCAATTCCAAGCAGCTTGACATTCCTTTCACCAGTGACACTGTTTATTTCTCTATAATAGTTCAGTCATAAAAACTAACTGCTGGAGACAGAGTTGATATGAATTTCCTGTAGTAGTTTCAGAAGAGGTGGACAGGGTTTAATTCTAATATATTGTGTATTAGTTCTTGCAACAAACTGCATGTCTTGGAAGTAGAATGAATCTTAAGTCTCTTGCAGTTTTTCTGAATATGTTACTAGATGTTAGGGGAATAGGATATATTCTTTGAGTTATTGTGCTTTAGTAGTGAAATCAGGTGATGCTTAGGCCTTCCACACTGTACTTTCCTATGTATTGATTGATCATAATAAAAATCTTATTGCACTTTCTCTGATTTCTCGTATGCTTTCGTAATACCGAGAGTAGAAGTAGTGAATTGGAAGGGACCTTAAAAGACCATTTAGGCTGATATTTGATGCACACTGCAGTTAAATCATGGGTTAATCTCTGCACAACTTTCTCTGAAAGATTGCGAATGATTGTAACTTCACTACTTCTACAAGTAATCTGCACTAGGGCTGCAATAACCTGGTTTTTTACACCTTTTCCCACCTCTTCTAACTACAAATACACTCCCTAAAATGTGAGAATGTGTTCTAGGTGCTGAGACTTCACCTGCTAACTGCTGTAGAAGTTATCTGCATCTCTTTTAGAAAAATATTTCTAGAGATGTAGTCTGCTTTTTTGTTGTTAATACCATGACAGTGACACAGACTGCAGCAAGAAAAGTGGTGCATTTTGCATGACGAGCGTTTGAAGTGCTTTTTCCTAGCAAGTGCAAATGCTGTTTCTCATCTTATTCATTGCCACGATGAACCTCCCTGCCAGCACTGATGTTAGAGCACTTGTGTGTGCCCATATGTGAGCGCCCATACGTATATGTAAACGTGAAGACCATAATAGCATCATGTTCTTTATAAGAATTGTATTAAAAACTGAGATTAGATATTCTTGAAGCTCAAGGACAAGCAATGCGGAGATCCTATTCATAGCAGTCTTCATTGCAAAAGTTTGAACTCATTTGTTTATACATCTTTCTTCACCTTTGGAATTGATCTAACACTTAGAGGTACTGTAAGTATTAGGGAACTAGCATCTATATGTTCTGCAGTTCTCTCTCGTCCTTCATTTCAGTTCCTTGATGTTTTTCTGTGTTACTGGTTTTTTCAAACTAGAATCGTAATCTAAAAATAGAATGAAATGCTAAATGTCTGCATTAAACTATCCACAAAAATGTTTCCTTGTAGAACATCCATTTTTAAGGTGTGAGCTAATGATGTTGTTGTCCTGCTGTGTATCAGCTATATTTCAGGGGCTATTTTACATCAGTCAAGAAGGTGAATTTTTTTTTAACTCTTTAACATCATTATAAAGTGATTTATTTAAGAACTGATCACTCTGAAATTGTAGCTTGACAGTATGCCAGGTGAACACAGTGAATGAATGAGTTTACATTAAAAGCTTTTCAAACAATTCATACAATTTGTAACAGGACCCATGAAAGTATGTACTTTGGCTAACAGTTAGCACCCTGATATCTGCTTCTCTGCTGTTATCTGCAATGTTCTTTTGCTTGATGTTTTGGACAGAGAGTTGGATTAAGAACTGGCTGGGTGGTGGGGCTGGCTCGGAGGGTAGTGATAAATGGGGTGGAGTCCAGTTGAAGGCCTGTGGCCAGTGGTGTTCCCCAGGGATCAGTACTGGACTTGGTGCTGTTCAACCTGTTCATCAATGACGTGGACAAGGGCATGGAGTGCACCCTGAGCAAGTTTGCAGATGATACCAAGCTGAGTGGAGTGGCTGATGCTCTGGGGGGCTGTGCTGCCATCCAGGGGGACCTGGACAGGCTGCAGAGTTGGGCAGAGAGGAAGCTCATGAGGACAAGTGCAGGGTCCTGCACCTGGGGAGGAATAACCCCAGATATCAGTACAGATTATGGATCGACCTGTTGGAAAGCAGCTGCACAGAGAGGGACTAGGGAGTTCTAGTTGACAGCATGGTTAACCATGAGCCAACAATGCTGTTGTGGCTAAGAAGACCAATAGGATCCTGGTCTGCATCAAGAGGAGTGTTACCAGCAGAGTGAGGGAGAGGATAATGCTCCTCTGCTTGGTCTGGTGAGGCTGCATGTGGAGTATCGGGTACAATTCTGGGCTCCCCAGGACAAGAATGTGAGGAAGAACTTCTTTGCTATGAGGATGACAGAGCCCTGGAAGAGGCTGCCCGGGGAATGAAATCTCCTTCTCTGGAGACTTTTAGAACTTGTCTGGATGCCACATGTACCACATGCTCTAGGGGGAGCTCCTGCTGGAGCAGAAAGGTTGGGCTAGATGATCTCCAGTGGTCCCTTCCAACCTTAACCATTCTGTGATTGTTTAGCTCAAGCATTCCAAAATATCCTTTAATCTCTACAACCTACTGTATTTTGCAAAGCATTATTGATCATCTGTCTTCGGAACAGAAGATGGCTTTAAATGGCTTTACTTGTCTTGTTGCAAGGTTTTGTTTGTCTGTTTTGGATTTATTTAAATATTCTTCAGTTATCACATTTTTATTACCTTTAGAAATAATGTTTCCTTTCTGTTTTCTCTTCTCTCTTTTTTTCTTTTTGAATCTTACCATAAATTTTCCATTCAACCATAAAGATGCATCAAGACAGCCATAGAGATTGAGAGATGATTTTCTTTTTTCTATATATCTGCTAATGTACATTGCTAAAAACACTGGAAGAAAAAATGATATTTTTTGACTAACATAAATATCAAATTCATTTACTTTTCCATCTTTTTGTTTTATGTCTAACAAGCATATGCATAAGTAGTTCAATAGTATCATTCTCAAAAACACTGACTTCTTACAATATTTGATCTTTCTGTGTGTCTCTTGATTTCCCTTAGTCACGTTACATGTGTAGTACTGTTAAATATGACTCCCTAGACTGTCTTCCAAGCAACACACCTACAAAAGCTCTTTCGAGTTCATGAGGAGCACAAGGATATATTGCAACTTTGTGGTGTTCATAATCTCTTTACAGTAAATAGGAAGATTTTTCCTTAGGTCATTAATAGACTGTAGTCTCAATCTATAAATTCAACTGTATTTCTACCAGTTAATTGCATTTTATAATGCCAAGCTAAGAAAATTGGTTTGAATGCATGGCTTCCTCAGATGATATTTACATTTTAATCTACAATGAATAACAAATATGGAACTCTTTTTATTTGTCAGCATTTTATATTGTCCAATGGGAATCTTTTGTAGCTTCAGAGAAGACCCATCTGTGTTGCTGTTCATCTCATTATGCCAATCAAAAGTCACTTCTAATAGTGTGAGAGCCCTTCACCATGCTTTTGTTTGAGAAAGGGAATAAAATTGAAAACAAAACCTGCACCATCAAACCTCATTTTTGTCAATTGTTTTTTCTTCTAAGAATTTGCATTTCCTGAATAGAATGCTCTTGGAACACCTTTTAACTCGGATCTTAATTAGTCGATGTAATAACTATTGACTTTGCTGTAGGGATATGCAGTATTATTGATATGACAATTAAACACAAAAAGATTAGTCTATTAAAGAAGTACTAATTGGCTTTTGTCATATTGGACTAAACTGTTAACAGTTGATTGGTCAAAATAAAGTGAGCAGTAGCTGTAATTATTAAGCTCTGGATTGCATTTCATAGGCTACTTTTCATAATTTTTTTTCTCTTCTCCTTTCAGTAAATGTTCGAATTAATGCATGTATGTTTTCAGATGGATTTTAATTTAGTATAAATAGAAATGATAGAAGTATTTGTGTTTATTGCTGTTATGTGTATTGCTGTTGCTATTGTACAGTAAGAAAAGCTGTTGGAATGGTTTGTAGATAAAGCAGGAAGCTTTGTAGGTGATGTTGAAATTGTTATATTTTGGTTATGTTCATGTTTGCTAATAATGTAAAAGTCTTAAAATTGAGTCTTAGTATAATAATATCTCTGCAGAGTAGTGTGACTTCAGTTTGCAAAGTGAGTACAAGTTGTGCATATATATATACTTAAAAAGTTTTTCTCTTTATGCTAATTTACAATCATTTTACATGGATTACAAAAGATAGGAATTACTAAAGTAATATCCAGTACTGTGGGTTTTTTAGCTTTTTTTGTATTTTTCTTCCATGCATCTATTTTAAGTATAAATCATTGCTTCTTTGTCATTTTGACAAGGTCATCATTTTCAGTTTAGAAAAACAGTTAGTCAACTTGGAAATTTTAAAATTATAATCCGCAGCAGTTTTCAGACATGAGAATGACTTTGGCACCTGTTCTATCCAAAAGTTGCTTTCCACTTAAATTTGAATTCCTTAGTTGTACTCTGATAGTGAATTCATATGTTCATTAAAACTCAAAGTGAAATTCTTGCTAGCAATTCTTAGTCATCCATTGTAATAACTTATGCATGTTAAGCGTTTTTCTTCTCTCTCTTGTAGTGCAGTTGTAAAGGATATTGTCATGACTGATCTCCATGATCAAGATCTAGGAAGACAAGGTAAGAATCGAACAATGTGCTATCATTTATTGTTAATGATCTTCATCTCTATTTTGGATGTAATTTTTGCCTTATATTCTACTATTTCGAAGCCTCTGTTCTCTTGTGAAATTGTATGCTTGTAGTTTTTCTTCTGAGAGAGAGCAATGTTATAGGTTTTGCGAAAGCTTCTTTTCCTTTGCATTATATTTCCAGTTTTCACAACTTGTCTAGATTTGTAGTTCATAGGGTAGGATAATTCTGGATTGCTGCTGTTCTTGGATCCAGACTTCTTTTATTTTAAAGATAAGTAGTAATTCATATGGAATTGTTTCTATTTTTTTCCAAAATTGGGTTTTAAGTAACCAGTCATTCTCATAGCTTTTCATGATGTTTAACAGTTTGTTTCTGAATATCATTTCACAATACATTCTTGGCAGCTGTGAAGGAAAACAAGTGAAATATTATGTGTGTCTCCATGAAATGCCAATAATTTTGCTTTGCTGTGTTGCTGTTGAGGGCTTAGAGTTACAGTCTTGTTTGCTTTTGGCTTGTCCTGCAGGCACAGCAGGGCTTTGGGAAGATTTGAGACACTTTGGTGGTAGCTAGCCATGAACATAGCAGTGAGAGAGGATGAATGCTGAGGCAGAGGGGAGTCGTGTGGAGGCAGCTGGAAAGAAATGGCACACTGGGAGCTGTAAACGTGTTTCCACTTTTCTGTGCAGCAGCAGTCTGTCTTGGTTGATAACATATCAGAGAAGCAATAAAAACAGGTGACTGCTTTGGTATAAAACTGTCTTGTGCTACTCCCCTGGCACCTCATCCAGGGATTTGTTGGGCTGAGAGTAGGTATCGGATGGTTGCCTGACTTCTAGGATCTGCCTGGCCTCCTCCCTGGCCAAGCTTAATGGGGCCATAAGAAAGGTGGTCTCAGTATGTCAACACAAAGGACCTTTTCAAGCACTGCTGATCAGGACTATGTTTCCATCACTCTCAAAATGTAAAAAAAATAAAATAATAAAAAAGAAGAGTTAGGTGATTTAAAGTGAACTGAAGAAATCCACAATTTGAAATATCTGCAATGAAACCTGAAGTACTTTTATGAAGGTATGGAGAGAGAAGGTAGGGAAATTCCTTCTCAAAGAGACATTTTTCTGAAAAATTGTGTAGGTGTTAGGGCATCAGAATGTACTAAGACTGGAGCAGAAACTGAGGTAGCTACAAAAACGTATGTAGCTGCAGAGTTGAAATCTGAACTCCATCCAGCAAAAAAGAAGGTAGAATATTTTAGAGAAGTGAATGTCATGATGTGAAAGAAGAGGCAATGAACAGTGCTTAGTTGTTAGTGAGCTAGACTGAAGTTCACATCAAAGAGAGTGCTCACTTCTCTCTTGCTTCAGTTCTTGACAACACAACAAATCTTTTACTTGATTTCCAATGACAACAATTGAATCCTGCACCTGTAACTCACAGCAAATGGAGTCAAGGTTCTGGTGTGTTGTGTGAGACGGGGTGGCAGTTTGGGAGTAGCAGAAAATAATTAGGCAGAAGCTTAGGGTGCAGGTCCTGATAACTATACCGTTAAGTAATACTGCTGTAGGTTCCTAATGTGATTGTAGTACCTTAATGAGGTGAAGCAGTGTAACATCATCATGGCTTTACAGTTATGGATTTCTACTGTAGGTGAACTGTGTACATTAAAGTTGAAGAAAAGAGTTGAGCAGTGACTTAAATAGACAATATCAAAAAAAAAAATCTTTGAAGCAATGTTGGAGTGGAACATCTTGATAGCAGAGAGAAAAGCAACTGCCAAATAAGAATGTAGGAAGGTAGCTGCAGCAGGTCAATAGAAATAGTAAGTAGAACTACATAAATAAGTTGGAAACTTTGGAAACTAACAATCTTTGGAAAGCTGAGTCCTTAGAGTGATTGTTTAACTATGAGCTGTAATGGAAAATGAGATCTTCTATAATCTCATGACTTACAGCAGTCATATGCAGACTCATAAGATAAATATGAGAAAAACTTTCCCAGTATTGAAGGTTATCATTTTTAAAAAGTTACAGTTTTTCCATCATTCTGCCTTTCCTAATAGCATTACAAAGACAAATGATACTGGCTTTGAATATCCTTTCTCAGGTTTTCTTTTTCTTCACATTATCATGCCATTACATCAAAGGTTTGTTTGGGTCATGCCACTTAAGATTGCACCACTAGATTTTGAACCTAGAAGAATTTTCCTGATCAAGGAGTAGTTGAGATTTTTTTTTCTTCTCTTGAAATTGCATATTTTGTATCATTTAAGAGGACTGTCAAAGAAAGCAGAGATGCATTTGAAATTCAGCTCCTGAGCATAGAATAGGTGATATATAATTGTAGAAGATATTGGAGTGTAAATACTACTGTGTTATCTCATCATTAAACTAGCGAAAGAGAATTGTACCTTCTAAGAATGCATTTCCTCAAGGATTTTTTTTACGTGCTTGTTTCTATGTTCTTCCTTATATGTATAAATAAATTATCAAGGTATTGAGTGAATATTTTTAAAAGTTTTACAGTTTGACATGAAGAATAGAGATGAAGCTCAAAAGGAATTGATCAGATCTTTTGTTCTGAGGTGCTGAATAAGTGCAAAAACTGTTGGAGTCTGTACATCTGTGGTCATTACTAGTTTGAAAACAAAAATGTTTGTTAATATTTGATACCATTTGATATTAAGTGCTGAAAAATGAAAACTGAAGCTGTTTAGAAATTTTGTCAGATACTTCCAGGGGTCTATATGCAGAAGGTTCAGAGCTACACCTCCAATAGTAAGATTCATGAAGATTTGGTCTGTTAGAGTTATGTTTTTCTACTTGGCTGTGGTGATTTTTTTTCAAGACTGTAGAAATTTTTAACATGTAACTGACATGCCTCTGAAAAGTAGAAGAACTCTGCAAATGTGTGCTATTTGTCTCTCAGTTTCTTTAGGAGAAAAACTATATTTTCTTTTGAAAAAGGAGAGACAACTTCAACAGAGTCCCTCTGAATCTTTTCAGTGCTGCAAGGATGGTATTTCAGACAAGAAAAAAAATGCAATGTAAGAAAACAAAGTGTATTATAAAAGTTTACTATCCTTATGTACTGCCCGAGGATCCATCTTTCATATCTCTGATCTGAGACCAAGCATAATGCTGCCTCCTTCTCAGGAATTTTTTTTAACTGTTCTTTTCTTAAAGGGGATTCTATATGCCTTTTCAATGCAAAGTGGGTCATCTTCAACTGCAAGCTGTTAAGCTTTTGCAATCCAATTTTCAAGAAAATTAACCAGCTCTTTCTTACCCAGATCATATGGGAGCCCATGTAGCCTGAGGTTTTCAGCTTGGATCTAGTTCTCATATATTTCTACCATGATCTGGAAGATTTTATTTTCTTTCATTAGTCTTTTACAGATCTTACTTCCAATGGTCTTGTGTATTCAGCATTTTTTCTCTACTTGAATGTACTTTAATACTCTCCATAAGTGACATACATTTTTTTTCTTTGCATTTCACATTTATGTTCCACAGTTCTGAGGCTCATACCTTCCTCCTCCTTTCTACCTTCCTACATATTATTAGCTGAGAAACAAAACCATCTATGCTTTAAGAACATGTCCTTTGTTCTGTCACAGATTTGAAGGACTTGTGCTTTCTGAATATGCAATAGTTTTTTGAAGCATTACTAAGGAGAAAAGTACAGATTTCAGTAGTACATATGAATCAAGTTTGCAGTCTGTAATTAGCTGTACAACCTTTTTAAGTCTTTTAAAATAGTTAACAGACTTGACAAATAGAGAAAACTTCACTATTCCATTTTGAATAAGCAGATTTTCCTTATTCTTTATATTAGAGGTCTCATTATCACTTTGTGTCTAGCAAGAATGTTAACTATAGAATTGCACTAAACTTTCTGAGTTGCTCCTGTGTGATCGCACTTATCTGGTGGGATATGTTTGAAGTCACTCTAATGTCATAGGAGCTGCATCATACTTTATGTTCTAAGAAGCTGGCATTTGTCAGTATTGATTTGTTACTGCTATACTTGTACTTTGTACTTTGAGTAGCACTTAAAAGAACTCCTAATACCTTGAACTGATCTTGGCTCAGTACATCCAGTTGCATAGTGTCCTGATTTTTGTGTCTGTATTTGAGTCTGTGCTTTTATTGGAATTTGTTCTTTCGGTTTGTATTTTGATTTGTCAGTTGTAACAACATCTTAAAAAGGAGAAAAAAAAAAATCAGTCTGCAATAGCTAATTGCAGTGCTTGTAGATGACCCCATCCTTTTCCCCTCCCTCTTCCCCCACAAGCACATTATTTACTTGAACCTAATGAATTTTTTTTTTAATGTTTTGAACTTTCCTGAAGAAAAACGTGTGTCTCATCCATTTATTTATGTATGCATCAGCTTGAAATGATTCTTAAACTGTGTTTCTATACTATTTTTGTGGCTGATATGGTATCAAAAATTGGAACTGTGTTCCTCATTTTCCATGGTTGCTTTGTTCATGGAGTATTCACCCCGTCTCCATTGTCATAAGCAATATTTCTCAAGCTATGATTTTATTTAGCAGTCCAAAATCTGTTTCCTAAGAAAAGCATGTGTTCTTGATCTAATATTTTAATTTTTTTTAATAGGAAAGAACTCTTGTATGGTAAAATTTAAAAAACAACAACAAAAAAAAAAGACATGCTGTTTGAAGACCTGAGAAACAAATGTGCAGAGCGTGTTTGGTAATTCAGTCTGTAACTGCATCTGTCAATTTGGAGATGCAACAGTTGGTCTGGTGGTTCTTTCTTGCACTCTCTCTTCCATAATGGTCCCTATATACATCACTAAACATACTGATTTTTGAAGCTGCTGTGCAGCCTGGGGGGTTTATGCAGCTTGCACAAAAATCAGAGCAAATTGTGGAATTCGCTTCAGTAAGCGGCTCCAAGGAAAAGTTCCAAAAAATGAAAATTGCCAATTGAGAACTCTTGAATAGACAGCTGCCTTACAGAAGGATCCTTTCAACTGATCTGTGGCCTCCTAGTTATCTAATTGACAAAAGAGCTTTTCTACCTGAGGAAACATCCCTTTGAATGCCTCAGAGCCATTGCCATTAAGTGTTTGACACCATTGTTCCCTTCAAAGTGACAGGGGAAAAACAGCTTCGTAGAAATGTATCTGACCACTGTCATTATTACAAATAATCTTGCTCTCGGAGAATGGATGGTTGCCTCTTCCAAAAAGCTGAGGCTAATATGTCTCTGAATACACCTCCAAGTTATATTTAAAAATGTGAGAATAGGCAAGTATTTAGAATTATAGACAATTATCCAGATATTAAATATAAGTCTGTAAACTTCAATACTGTGTAATCAGAAAAAAATACATTACTAAGGGTGGGCTCTCTGTTTCTTGGGGTCGTTAGTAGAGGGGGAAACTACAAGAGATGCTATTTAAAATGTAGATGCTGGAACTCACCTAAAGTTGGTCACCACTCTGGTAGACGAGGGTATTTTCACTTTGCAACAATTGCATGTCCTGACAATAGGTCTATATAAAGACATCAGTAAGTACATGAAGTGATGAGCAACTAGGGAGCATAATGCAGGAGATGCTGGAAATAAGGTTCATTGACTGAACTATTTTGTATAAAAGATAGTAAATGTCTATAAATAGTCATAGGTGCATGTGACTGCTGTAAGAATGATGCATTAGTACCAGATGTTACTAATTTTGTCTGAAAAAGGAGGGCATTGCATTTACTGTTGAAAGAGAAGAGAAACTATATCAGCTTAAAACGAGGAATATGAAAGCTCGGGGAATTACATAGTTTTTACTCTCTTGAATTGATGTATATATTATATATACATTTTAATATTATTGCAATCTGTCCTTTTCATCATTTGAATATGTTATTTTCCAGATTATGAATCTGAATGGGTCTTTCTAAACATCCTAAAAAAATTAGTCTAAGAAATTAGGCACATTCTTTCTTCATGTCCTCTGTTTGCAGCCATTCAATTGCCACTATACCAATACTAGCAAGTTTAACTGCTCGTTAGTTCTAGTTAGTTGAACTTTTTTTCTTAGCAATGCAGTTTCTCAGAACACAATGATCAATAATAAAACCAGAAAATAAAAATGTCTAGGATTGGAGTCAGTGAGCTTCAAACAGAAGTAAATTTCTACAAAGGATCTGCAACTGCTCTTCTATGTGGTGCCGGAATGTTTATAAATAGGTAAGTAAATAGCATTTCTAGTCATTTCTGTTGTTATCTTTATGTACTGAGGGAAAAATTGCAGAGAAATGTCTCAAAGATTGAATTCTTAGGATATGATTTATTAACATCGCAGTGGGATTCTGCGATGAGATGATGTCTCTGTTGGTCCAATTTGGTGAGCTATGTACTAGAGAAAGGCTCAAAGCCCACCTCTCTTCCTCACTCCCCCCCCCCCCTTTATTTTTTTGGTTATGAAATTGTCATGAATAGCTGAGAAGTCGGTAAGCAAGTGAGGTGCTGTAAGGGCAAGCTTAATGCACGTCTTTGACTTGTGATATCAGCTTCACAATGTGGAAAGCCACAGCTGAAGTCTGCCTGCTCTGGGAGATAAAATGTGCTCACACTGTCAAGGCCTATGAACAAAACCAGAATGACACTGGGCAACAGGGAAGGTGCCAGACAAAGAAAATCCAGTGAGTTCAGGAAATCACATACGTGGTAGCTCTTTGTGCTACAGCACTCTGAAAATCTGATTAATTTCATAGCAGATAAGACACAAAAGTAGATTGTTCATGTTGTGAGTCAATAGAAAATCTGTTGTGTGTCATCACTTTCCTTCTTCCACTGTCACGCAGGTGACCCTGTGCGTTCTCAGCTCGTTTTCAAAACAAGAAAAACCTCAAATCACATCATGACTCAGACGTCTTTGCAAAAATTAGAGTACTCTCAAGTGCACTTTGGACAAAAAATTTCCTCTCCCTACAGTCAAAACATATTGGAACAGTATGTTGTTTTAGAATGAATCACTGTGTTCAGACCTATATACAAATTAAATTTGTTATTCGCCAGTATGGTAAAGATGTTGATAAAAATGATGAATTTGTAAACAGGATTTAGAGGGGATAATTTGTGACAGACTGGTTGGCTCCATCTCTGTTGTGTTATCATTAATCCATAGTATCTGTTTGTAGGTCATGCAGAGGCACTAAAGGGATTGCATCAGAAGTCTCAGTGGATTTTCCTGTCCTGTCAAGACAGTAATTTTATGGACATTCGTTATGGAGAAAAGAAAAAACTGCAGACGTCTAATATCTGGAGCTGTAGCAAATTCAGTATTCTAATATACTTAGATTTATAGATGTATTTCTAGGAACTAACATATCAAAAGAAATATCGCCTTTAACTAATGGCACAGTTCCCTCATTTTCCTTCATTGTTCCTCGGAGGGATGTATCCCATAGGAGTTGTGGGCCTTTGATCTCTGTGCATCTGGGCTGGATACACTCAGTGGTTCAGCAGAGCAACCAGTTTGTGCTTTAGTGCCTTCTCAGTGATACTATCTTCACAGCTGCCTTTATCTGTAGAGCTTTCTCTGGCAACACTGTATGAAGATGATTCTGCTGTGATAGGAGCTAGTAGAAGTAACACGTTTTCAGTCAAATGTTGAATGATTTTTGCATGCATGTACAATGAGTATTTGCTGTCACTTGGGAGGCATGTGAAGCAGAAGCAGGTTAGCTCATGTAGTAAACTAACCAGCATGCAGCTGTAGACGAGATACAGAGAAAAGGCAAAAGAGAATCCTTAAAGAAAGTCTAAACTTAGACCTCAGCATTAAATGAAATTCTTAAATTGTGGTAATTACTGAAAATGCAAAGACAAAAATTTTAATAAATCTTTCTCTAGAATAAATGTTGAGACTATATCTACAAAAGTCTACCTAAAGGAGGTTAGAGCTTCTTCAGGAAGGAAAACAACTGAAAACCTAACACTCAGGAGCACCAAATTTATGCCGAACGTGACAAGGGAAAGCAATGTTTTGATTCTGTTATGTGAATCAGTAGTGAGCTGTTAAATAGAAATGAGTATTTTGGCTGATGCATCAAAAAGCTTTAACAGATAAGAACAATAAGTATTCCAGTTATTATAGTGCTTGAGGGCAGTTCAGAAGAGCAGATAACAAAATGTTTTGCTGATTTAGAGGGAAAAAAACCCATCTGCATGGCAGCTAGAACTTTGATCATGGAGGATTTTAATTGTTGAGATTTTGTGATAACTGTATTATTAGAAATATATTTTTGCCGATAATACTTCATTGTTCTTTGAGACAATTTGTGGAACCATCTCTATAGTCAAAGGCTATTTGGGAGCTAATCTTGTGGTGGAGACAAGTCTAATTTAAAAAAAAAAAGTGAGAATGCATGTAGGATGTAATGATCACAATATTATCTGAACATACAATTCAAAATAATAAGAGAAAGAAAAGTTTGATTGTAAAGCAGCTGATGCTGAGGGAATGTTAAAATGCCCTGAGGAATGTTTAAATGTGTGTTGTGTAGTGACCCTTTTAATAGAGAAATTTAATTAAAAAAAATTTTTGCAGAAAAAAAAAAATCATCAGCAATGATTTTAACTGAGTTTAATACAGTGCCAACTACAGCTGGGTTGTTTTCTCATAGCTTGACCCTGAGCTGTAACTGCTTGAAACTGCAAACGTACCATCACTTTAGAAAGTTTGTTTATTCCTAACATGCCCTTAGCATTGTGAGGTTTCCATAATTGCTACGTGCTAATTTTGGTTCTTTTTTAGAATATGAGTTCATTCTTCTATTAGTGTTTTAAAGTTGTAGAATAAAGTATTGGAAGAAGCCAACTTGCAAAGGTTTGTAACTCAATCATATCCTTTCTCTTATTTTGTAACCTTGCCAAGAATTTAGTCAATGTTGCAGACCTTTTTTAAGGTGGTCTTCTACTAAGTAACTATTAAAGGAGGAGATCAGTGGAGGAAAAAATATTTAAAAGTTAACCTATTTTGTCCTGTGTTGACCATGGTGGTTCCTCTTCCCAGTTGTGCATAGCACATTGATGTGCAAAGTGTTGAGTTCAGATTACTTCCTTTCCTTACCCACGGGCCCTGCTGTGAGAAGCATAAATACTGTAGAAAGGAAGATAAACAGTATGAGGACTTCTTCCTGTGGGGATATATGTTAAATTCTGTATAAATAATCTAGTTTCCCATTTATGGTGTCTCCAGAGAGATGTTTTGCAGTTGGTGGTGGAGGTGTGCCCTCCTTGGGCTGCTGATTGACAGCAAGGAGCTGTCACCATAGCAACCAGATAAATTAATAACCCCCCATCAGATTGCCAGACTTTAAAACGGGAGATGGGAAATGAGGAACTAGTCTGTGATAAAACTGAATTTTCTGTCTCCTGGAGTTTAGCAGTTTATGACTCTCTCAGAGGATGGATCTGCCTCTGAAGTTGCTGAAGTCCATGTAATGTGTGTTTTAGTCCACAGCTTAGGTTCCAGGGTGTAAATAAAGGGAGGGAGATGTTGTCTTGTAAAACTGCATATGCGGTGAAATGCTTTCCACAATTATTTTTCCCTCCGCCAAAAAGAGAAATTAACAACATTATAATGGCAGGACTGAGACTCAAAATAGTTCAACGTTTTGACCGAGGGAATTGCAATGCCCTCCTCATATCTTCGATCTGCTGTTTTCCCTATCCCATGACAAGCATTAAGCACATGATTGATAACTCTGGCATGACCATTTCTCAGGCTCCTTTCAGAGGTTTATTTGTAGGAAGTTGTTGAGCTCCAGTAGAAGTTCAGAGACCATATTCAAAATAGCTTTATATTTAGGAAGCTCAAGAGAGATACCAAAAACCTTGAATCATATTAGGTGGCCTGAATTAGAGACAGTATTTGAAAATCAGGATTTTAACTAATCTGGGGTTAGCAAAAATGTGTATGGGTCTTCCTGGTCTTGACTAGACAATGCCATGCTGAATCTGAGGAAACTAGTGTCAACAGATCAACACTTGCAGAAGAAGCCTACCTTGATCTACTCAAAAAATAACTGTAAACAAAGCAATTATCTAGCTGAGTTTTACAAGCAGAAGGCTGTAAAAGGCTGCTTGCCTATATTGTAATTATCATCATCACTGTGTCAGTTTTAACAGTAAATATAAGAACTAACTTTCCATGTCGATTTTTTTTTTTTAATATTATCACTGTCCACTGTGTACTGCCCCTTTTTGAGTGCAAAGCATGTCTTAACTGAAAGTCTTTCTAGCTGCTAAAGCATTTCCAGTTTCTGTGTTCTAGCATGGCACAGGCACATAGTTTCTCTTATGGAGATAATTCTTTAATTCTTTGTTGGTCCATCATTGTTTTCCTTGACATTTAGATTGGAAGTTATATAATATGAAAACTAGTGTTTTCTAGGTCACAGTATTACACCTGTTTTCCAAGTAACTTGGAGGATTTAGAACCCTGATTTTGGGCTTGTATATTGGAAGATGCCAGCTGTTGTGTATAAAGCATTTCTAGTGTCAGTCTTCAGAGAGAGTAATTTGGAAATATGTCCTATATATCTCTTATTATCAACACATAAGATAGATAATTAGAAATCAAAATGTTAAAAATATATTTCTGCATATAAAGATGTGTGTATGTATTTGTGTGTTTATCTCAGGTACTATTTTTAATCTTAGAAAATGCCTATATGACCTGTACTAACAGTCAGAAACCTAAATGAAGTTCAAGATCCTATGGCATAAGGCATACAGTCAAATTATGTACTTATTCTTTAAAAATACCTTATGGAAACATTTTAAAGGGGGAAAAAAAGCAGGTAGCCTCTCTTGTGACATTTTCTATCCTTAATTGCAACTTGTTTTTAAGGGAACTCATGCTGCGTGACCCATAGTTAATGATGTACATCAATTTATACTCCCTTTAACTGTTGCTCCAGAGAAGGGTTTTTGTCTAAACCTTTTGCTGAAAACATCTTTTTTTTTTTTTTTCCATTTTTTTGATTTCTTCTGTTAGACCTTGGTCAGCTTAAGAGCACGGCTATGGCATTTACATGGTATGACAAAGATTATAGCCTTTTCAAGAATATAGGTCAAACAAGCGTGTTCAAGTACTGACCTCATCAGTCATGTTCTCCCTTACTGTTTCCCCCCTACCACAAACACTGTTACAACTCTTTTTACTTATTGACTTGACCTTTGCTTTCTCAAATATCAATAAAACAACCATTTAAATGCAATGAAAATTCAAAACTTTAGTTCACCTCATAACTTCTGGAGGTAGTCTGGGAAGTAGATGGCTGTAACCTATCTATGCCTTGATTAGAAGAAATTATAATGTATATGTCTGTTTTTAGAAATAGGATTCAAAATGATCTGGTGTACCTGTATGCAGAACTGTGAAAGCTGGAGCTGAATATACTCCTTCCTATATACTTATACTTTGAGTAATTCTTTAGTGCATCTATTTTGTTGCAGCTAAATTCCAGTGTGCTTTGTTTTATGAGGGGGACATAAGCAACTTGAGCAGCAGTGACATTATAACAGATGTTCTAATGCTGAAAGTAGTTTTCTTTTTCCTGGTTTCAGTCTGACGTTTTTGCAGTAATGACAGTAAGTTGCTAGCATTTCAGCATAGTTAAGTTACTGTGATATAGCAACAAATTTCAGAGAGAGGAGTTTCATATCCCGGTAAGCCTGTGGATCATAATGTTCCCACAATTCCTTCAGAATTGCAACTATAAAGAAAGAGCAAATATGAGATGAAAAGTTGGTATCATATTCTACTAAAATTAGAGCAGTGCTTCGTATCATTGCTCTGTCGTTTTCTCTGTTTATCCTTCACCCAAAGCCATAAAATCATGTTAGTGACATGCTGATCACCGCCTACTTCCATAGTTACAGCTGCACAATATCAGTTGGATTGAGACAAATAAGGGTTTGAATTTGTATTTGAGGAGCAAATGGCCCCAATATCTTTTGAATGTTGTCATATATCCAGCACAAGTTCTCTATGATGGAATAAAACAAAAATAAGCTTAAACCAAGGATCTCCCTTGTAATAATTAAACCTCAGGGCGTGTGAAGTTAAAGGTGAATGAATTCTTAACTATTTTTGTCTTGTATCAATGTACTTGAGCTGCTTTGGCTTAGGAGACCAATATGTCCACCACATGAAAGCTGCTTTTACATCATAGAGGAAGAGAGAAGGAAGAGAATTAAATATCCTTTAAATAACTATCATAATATGCATAACATGAACATGAAATGAGCATAGTAACAAGGCACTTAACTCCCTTTTACCTATAGCAGGCAGAATTTCCTTCCCTGCCCCTCTCCTCTAGCCTGGGCCCTTGCAGGCTATGCAGGCAGGGTGCTGGCCTCGGGCCTGCACTGAGTCGTGTCGCATAATGTAGTCACTGATGTTGTCTGGCCCTTTGTCAAACTGCTCCGAGTGGCGAGGCTTTGTCTGTGAACAGTTGGTTTCAAAACAAATGCTAACGCTTGCCATAATAAACGTAATAAATAGTTCTCCAGCTCTCATTATGTCTGTGGATTGTGTTACAAAAGCACCTAGAGGCCTGCGCTGACATTAAGACAACCAGTGTGCTAGAAACTGTGTGTGTGTAGACAGTAAAATAAAATATTTATATCGAGAACTTCTCTGCAAGTACTACTTGGGGCCAAAAAGCATCATCCCATTTTATGACTTGCTGTTGCACTGATGTTTTGTAGGACATGGTGTGTTTTGCCTCTGACTATCTAGGATTGAGCATTGGGTAGATTTATCATAAAATGATTTTTTTTTTCCAAGCATTACTCCATGCACCACAAAATTCAAATGAAAGAATTTAGGCTCACAGTACCACATCAATGAAGTTTTAATATTGTATTGACACAATTAATATAGTATTAGTACTGTATTGTGCTTCTGATAGTAGTACTCGAGAAGTGTCTATACCCTAATCAACTGTCAAAGTCTAGAGGTTATATTTCTCTGTGAATTATGCCGATGACTGAGAATTGTGCAGTCAAAAAGTGTATTGTGTTGTCTACTGCTATCTGTAGCAGTTTTGGCACTCAGTTTCAGGGCTGCCCGGTGTTCGTTTTGTGATATTTTCCTTCTCTAGTATTGCTTGGATGGGTTATGCATCAGCCATCAACAATCTGTTTATGAAAGAGGGGAGCACTCTGGGAACTGTCAGTAATATCTTCTGCATAACAGTGCATAATAACGAGCATTTGCCATTCACTAAACTGCTGTGGTCTGCAAAAAGACTGCTTTATACCTTTTTTTCTAGAAAAACCTCTGTTGAGGGAAGAGTGCCTTTTTAAAATTTATTTCATTGTTAATAATTACTAGATAGATATGCAGGAAGTCTTTGTGAGCTTGTGTATGCAGGAATTCATATGAAAGTGGAAAAGATGCTCTCTTACTCATATGCACATTTTAACAGCACACGAAATATTATGATATCCTGCAAGTATGAAAAACTAATTGTTCTTTGTTTCAGAACATCAGAACATGAAATTCCTTTCGTTAACTCTCTTTATACTCAAATATACGTGGGAGATGGTTGCTGTTATTTTGGGGAGGGATTGTCTTTTTTTTTTTTTCCCATCTGCATAGGACATGCTACTATATCTTTTGTATTCCCGGGATCACAATTTCTATGCAAGAGAATTTAAGAGGAATGCATAAAAGGTAACAGCAGAAGCTAGAGAAGTGTTTAAGAAATATTAATAGATTGTTTTATTGCTTCTTGTTTCTGTTCAGGTAGCTTCTTCGCACACCAGACCTGTGGTATATGTTAATTTAAAATGTCTCTACAGCCCATTCAGTTTTGTCTAGATTGTGCTTAGATGGTACGGCGATTTCCTTTCCCAAGACTTTAGAGGAGAATATTGATCCTAGTGATCTAAGAAATGCCCAGAAATCTCTATTGAACTTCATGTGAAGTTTGAATTTTTATCTCAAGAAGCACCTAGTAATGTCCAAATCATGCGTTTGGCTCCTTTAGAGCTGGCTGGAGAAATAAATAGTTGACTACTTCAGTGACATGACTCATTTAACTGCATGAAGCCTGCAGGTAGGATAGGGGCCCCAGAAGAGATGCCTTCCTTCACCTGCAATGCTGCGTGCTGCTGAGAGTGCAAGTGGCACAATATTGCCTTTCTCTTCCGCAGGCACTTATGTGGCAACATCCTTGCAAAGTATTTAAAGAACTAGTTTGCTTTTTGTATTGAATGCTATCTTTAAGAGTGCTAATGATGTGGAGACTAGGTAAGCTACACACTAAATTAGAATTGAACAAGAATGCATGTTCTGTAGCTGCAAATAGTTACTGCTTGCTTTCAGGGGGAATGCCGGCATGCAGCAATATAACCACATAGTGGTAATATCTGCTTTCAAAGGAACACAAGTGAAATGCAAATATCTTCTCTATTTTTATGTCTATGCAAAACTGCTAATAACAATTCAGGTTTTCAGTGCTGATAGCATTTTTAAAGATTTTTTTCATCAATTAGATAGTTTGCTTTCTTTGTGTAAGGTGAACAGCAAAAATAATTTGGTCAATTTATCACCAGTGCACTGACAAATGAGTTGTCAATTGAGTTTCTAACCAGGGTTCAGTGGTCGGTATGTATCCTACTCCTTTGTTGTTATGAGAGATATTTCTTTTTATTTTTTGTTCTTGTTGTCATAGTAAGGATAAGATGAAAACTGCTATTGTAAGACTGTACTGCTATATCGAACCCCTAGGTTGGTAAGGAAAACAATAGAAAACAGTTAACGATAATTGTTTCCCTGCCAGTAATTTTTCTGTCATTAAAAAGCTGAAATTAGGATATATAACTAGTTTGGCAAAGCTACAAAAACACGTTATTCTGTGAATTCAGTGGTACTCTTTGCAGAAGGTGCACATTTTCAAATATTTTATTGCACTGGGAGACCACTTAAGAGGATTTTTTGGTGTTTTTTTTTTTTTTTTGTATACTTATACCTCTGTTATTTATGGAGTATTTTCAAGTTAGAGAATCTTAGGTGACATATCCTGGCAAAGTGGAAAAAAATAGCTGCAGCTCAGTTCTGTGCTCAGTGAATATCTTTGAAATATCTGTAGCTTTTTTTTTTTTTTTTTGAAGACTGTTTTCTAAACAAAAGCTTAGAAAGTTTAGTCATGAGGTATTTATCTTTTAGGAAACTAGAAGGAAAACTGTCTTCCTTAATAGACAAAAAAGAATATCAGAAATACTCTGTCTATAAACATCTCTTAATTTTACCAGCCATTCTTCAAGGCATTGTAGCTTATAATGAAAGTAAGTGTACAGGTCATAAAATAGATTTCAGGTCTGCCATGTGAAAGCAATAAGAGCAGGAGGAAGTTCAAGGAAGTTCAATATCCCTTTTTGATCAGAATGCCTGAAGATGTTCCAAGTCAGTTCAGACATCAGCCTTAATTTTGCATCGTTCCTCTGACCTTCAAGAGCAGGCCGCTTCCTGATTACTTGAAGAGTGATTCTGCAGCCTGGCTTGAGTATTTCACATCTCACGGACAAAACACGAACCTGAACACCTTCAACTGGCTGAATTCGATTCACCCTTTCATCCTTCCAGTATTAGTTCTTGTAGGACTGCAGTCTTCAGACATAGGCTGCATAGCACTTTCATCCCCATCTATTCTCAATTTGATAGCTAACCCTTCAACTATACTTTCAAGTCTTCAATATATACTTTCAAAATATATTTGCAAAATTCTTTTATCCATCAGCCTGTATGGCAGGAAGACTAGTAGAATATTTTATCTTACTGCAAACCACCATTAATACTGCCCATTACTGCTGTAGCCCCTGTAGTACTTGAGTAAGTTAATAAGGTAAATTTTTTTTCTACTGACTTGCTCTTTGCATGTCTGTCACGACCAAGTCTCTCATTTATTTTTAATTATTATACTCTGCTTCTAATTCAACTACCATCAAAGTTTTGTCATTCTTTTTTCCTTCAGATTGTTAAAAGATGATAGACCTAAGCAATTTATCCGTTGCCACTTCAGATAGGAGTGACATGAAGATGTAGGGCTTTTATAAGAATTTATTGGACTGTGTTTCATTGGTCTTTCTAATTCTCTATGAAAATGACTTCATTTATTTTCCTAGATTTTCTCTCCATATTTTTACTTTATTAAGGGAAAGATATACAGATTCCCTTTAGTGCTCTATTTCACATACCTCTATTGGGAGGTAAAAACGTAAAGTTATTTCAAGTGAGAATCATAGCTGAGGCCTGCAAAAAGTATATTTTTTTTCCCCCCGGAGACAGAATGAATCTTATCTCCAGTAATCTGCATTGGCAATAAAATCTGTTATGCACTCCCTGTTACAAGTCATGAGCTCTGTGATTCCATTTTTGCACCTGACATCCAATTGGTGTGTTATTTTGGGGAGACATTATTTAACAGCTTTGAGTATCCTGTTAAACTAAAGGAAGAATTTGGAATACAGTTCATCCCTATATTTCTGTATAATTACTAAGTCTTTAAAAAGTTTTGTAGTAATATAGTGTATTAAAGACTTTTCAATCTGTGGCCCTTGCCGAGTTTTTCATGTACCCTGCTCAAAGTAGCAGCTTATATTCTAGCATGTTGCTAAGATCAGGAATTCACTTGTCATGAACCTCGTAAATAAAAATTGACAGTTCTAATTCTATAAGTATCTTTTGCCAATTTTACAAATACAAAGTGAAACACAAAAGATTTCTCTCCTTGCCTGAGATATTTTGCATGATTTGAAGAAACAGATGGGTTTGTTTAGGTTTGAACTAAAAGCAGCATGGAGTTAGACACCTAGACACAAATGATGAGGTTTTCAAAAGCTCTGTGGTTTGCAGCTGCTTTTCAAGGCAGTGATTAGGTCCTGGTGCCCATCTCCTCTGACAGAAGTGCCAAATATTCTATTCTTTCTAATTCAGCAAAGACTGCAGGAGGGAATATGTTCATTTAATATTGCTTCTTCCAACCTTTCATGTCTTCCTTATCCTGTTACAATAAGTTTGGATTAAAAAATAAATGCTCCTTAAAGTACTGATTTAGGTTCTTTATGTCAAGCAGTTTGAGCCTGAAAACCCATCCCATGGTGGTACTTGTTTGTGTGTAAATGTGCACTGGGGAGTTTACAGAGTTGTGCTTTAACTTGCAGTTCTTCATTTCCTTGACCATTTAACATTGGTTTAGTTAATGGCTAACATGTTTTTGTACTAAATGGCTTTAAAATATTGTAGTTGCGTATTTTCCCTATTCAGAAATTTTCAGGCTGCTTGGTGGTGTGTTTTCATAGGGACTGACTTCTTTGGGAATATTAAAAAAAAAAAAAATCAGAAATCATAACCATATCTGGTAATTACTTTTTGGAATCTCTTCTCTTACAATGCTTCTGACTTTCCATTCAGTTTAATCTAGTGTATCTGTGATAACTGTTTCATAATGATTTCAGTAGGAGTCTGCAGGGACCCAGTTATGCTGCCATTATGATTTGAGATTAGAGTGGGGAAAATACGTAAGGATACAAGTCCACGGAGAATTCATTAGGATGCTAATTTGATACCACTGTTATTCTAGCAGAGAGATTTCAGTGTAAGCCTTTAGAGAACTCATGATGATGTAGAAATGAAAAGGTGTCAGTGTGCATTATATTGTCATTAAGAAAATAAATCAAACACTAAGAAAATGTCATGAAAAGAGAATGGTAACTAAGGCTTTTTGCAGACCACAGAGCATCTTAGTATCTGCCCAGCTTCTCGTGGTTTTCCCTTTGGAGCTCAGTGCCAAGGAGCGCTACCTTTGCTTGTCCTTATTAGAGCTATCAGACAGAAACTGTCCATAACTTTAGTTTGTTTTCCCCTTCCTTCTTGACATTTTACAGCTCCAAATTAGAGTGCTGTGTTGCAGGAAGTTGTGACAAGTGATTAAGATGCCAATTCCCAAAGTAGCAAGTTCTGCAGGTAGGGCAAATCACAAGACCGAAGTTTGCTCACGAAAGCCTGTCCACTCCTAGAGATTTTCATTCCAGTGTAGTCTCCTGTTTGGTTGCTCCACTGTTAACAGATGTGCAGGTGTGGTTTGTACTTCTAATTCTTTACATAAAAAAGTGAAAAACCCTGTAAAAATAAGCAAGTAGTTTTCTTTTATACATGAGAAATCAATACTCTAACCATCTTTTAAAACGTAATTGCTACTGTTAGTATTGATCAGAAGAATAGGATTATGGCAAAATGTTCTGTAAAGTGGAATTATGTCATGTGACTGGGGCCAAGACATAGATAATATGTTAATCCTTTTTTTTTTTTTTTTCCCCGACAAGATTATATATTATGTACTTTATTCATTTATTTATGCAAGAAAGTGTTCTTAAAATTTAGCCAAATTGGAGCAAAGCCTGTCTGGCCATGGGAGATACTTTGACAAAAGCTGCAAGAAGCAATTGCAGACCTTGAAAAAGTTATGAACCAATTACATTTTACCTATTCATGCTAATTGTTTTTTATCACATGCCTATGATTCATAATGTATATGGGCTATCTAGTGTATTGTTTTCTAGATAGCTGATATATGCTTTTATGAATACATCATTTTAAAGCTCTGGGCAGGAGAGGTTGTTACCGTACTGTGGTGTAGAAGATAAGTCTCAATCGCTAATAAATAAAGCTGAAACAGGAAGGACATGGCAAACTGTAGACATGCAGGTTTCCCAAAATTCACAGCTACTGTAACTGTGCAAAAATGCTGGTTTTAGAAGGCATGTTTTCTTTGCAGGATAACTTTCCTTAGGTGAGTTTGCTGGCTAATAGGTAACAAGTGTATTTACAAGAAATAAATCTAAGTCATATTAATAAGTGTCTCTAATAAATGAATCAATTGTATTCACTATAAGTGAATGTAGTCAAAGCCAAGTTATCTTTAGAAATGAGGTTGACTTCATAAATGGTGAATATTTGCAAGTAGAGCATAGATTAAAAGGTCTTTTCAAGGTGTTTTGTATGTATTAAGCTTGATCTAAGTATGTCAGCAAACCTTGATAACATGCAAAAATACTAGTAAAAGGAAGGAAGTGTCATTCTTGAATTAAAACGTTTTTTGTAAGGCACTGTCCTTACCAGTAGAGACAAAGGAGACATACAGCCAAGCTCAATCATAAGTGTATCACAGCAGGAAAAAGATTTGGTCATTGGACATAAATCAAGTTCTTAATACTCCCCTGAAGTCTGATTCTTCTTCTACCTAGTTTGTAGAGCTGATAACAAAAGGAGGACCAAATTTAAACTGCTTTAAACTTAAAGGTGAGATCAGCTTATTTGCCATGATTCATAGATGTATATGTAAACATATGCATATGTAAGTTTCCCTACAGTAAGTCTGACTTATGTAAGGTAAAATGGAAAATAAGCTTATTGCTTATAATGGCCACTGTAAGAATTTCTGCAATAGAATATTGGCTTGTGTCACTAAGTACAATTCAGAATGTGAAGTACTATTTAGAGGCTATAAATTTAACAGCAGTGATCAAATCTGCCTGTAAAGTCAATGAAGAATATTTGCTAAATATGTTAAAGAATAATGTTTCAACCAGCTTAGAAATAAACATGACACATTAATGTGAAAAGTAATTCATCATATGGGGAGAAAATCTAGTTTAGAACTTAAAATATATGTATTTACAAAATAAAGATGATACATTTCCTAAATTAGATTTTTCTCAAGACATTTCTAGTTGGGAGCAGTGGGAGTTACCCTATGAGAAGTACAGAATGATTTTTGAAATCTGTGGTGAGGGCTTATAATGGGATCTGATTATCAAAAACCTGTTTAGATTTAGAGATATGAATCCAATCAATGATGAAATGATGAAAAAATCCTTTGTCAAAGAAGTTAATATAATCTACTCTAAGCTTCATCTAAACATCTTTCCTGTTTTACTTTACTTCCTGTTTTATTTAGGGGCTGTTAGTTTCTGTTTATTTTAAATTGACATGGTTCCTTATTTTCTTTTAGAAGAAAATGAATGGAAAATGCAAGTTTACTCCTGCAATTGATGTCTACTAACTCCTGCCATACCCAAAATGTGACACTTGATACTCTTCTGCCTCCTCACCTTTCTCCCTGGTTCTGACAGTGTGTAGTAGCAGATGTTTTGAGATCTATACAGTTGAATTTAAGCCATATGAAAAATGATCCTCTAATTTTAGTGTATTGTATAAAAAAACTTAAGTAGGCTTAATCAGTTTTATTTCATGGTTCTTTGTTTTATATGCTGGTGTAGCTACCTAGTAAAAATATATCATGTATGACTTGCTACAAACTGTTAATTTATAATCATTTTATGTCATCCGCTTTAATTATGGCACTGTGACTCTGTACTGGTTGACAGTATTTTGGCACAAATAGGTTCTGTAATATTTGTATGGCATTTTTGGCTCTATTCATTTTTCAATCTGTTCACAGTTATTCTCCTGAGTTATCTGGATATTATTGTATAAAAATGGTCATTGTTTGCTTTGTATCTTAACTAGTTTATCAAGTGTATTGTAATATCTTGGTTCTTTAAGAGGGAAATTATACTCAAAAAAATGTTACCCCCAAATAGAGAAAGTAACTCTGCTGGAGCTGAAGTCATTTCACACCATTTTCAATCATTTCATTATAAACTTCAGTCTTTCTGTTTCCTAATCTGAAAAGTTTTAACTTAAATTTGCCTAATTTCTAGACTTTCTATAAAGTCTGTGATAGAGTCTATGAGACTTAGAAGTCTATGTTAGGTTGCACAGCTGAGGCTAAACTGTCAGAAGAACATAGTAATTGAAATCAGGGCCAGATTTCTATAAAAGCTCAGTATATTTGGAACTCTTAAAAATTATTCACTTGTTTTCTGCTGTATAAAAGGAAGCTGCTAGCTGCTGAACACATCGGGAAATCGGGCTTTTATTTTTATATAGTTGGAACATAAACCTCTTTCATATTCTAACAAACTACTGATTATGATTAGTAATGATTATGATATGTAGTACAATATAACTCATAAAAATAAGATTTTGGTTTTAAAAAAATTCCTCTAGATTTTTTTCTAAAAGACCCTTACCTCTAAATTTATGAGTGTAAGAGGATATAATCGACCATATACATGTAGGGATTGGAATTCTACTTTGAAGAAAAGCAGAGATCACATGTCCTTAGGAAGAACTAACTCTAATTTAATTAAACTTCTAGCAGCATGTGTTAAAACTCACCCCTGTCTTTAGGTTCTCATGAGCCTGTCCTGGTCAAAAGCCAGTGACCATGTTGTTCATGTGAGGCTGAGGTAGATGAGTAGCTGGCCTTGCTGAAGATTGCTTCTCCCCAAGATGTTGGCTTTGACAGTAGCTCTGCTCTATACATGTGGGATTTGATCTTGGTGGTGCCTTTCTTTTCCATTCAGATACACTGGTTTAGGCTAAGCTGCATTTTTGACCCCTTGCTCAGTCTCTTTGTAGACACAGTTTAAGGGATGAGTTTTGTCTCTCTCTTTCCCTCAGGATGAGATCCCATGGTGGACTGTTGGACTGATTCCTTATTACCTTGCTCCCTTTTTAGTGACAGGTTCCCTGAAAGTCCAATTAATTTTAATCCATTATAGTCCATTTCTGTGCGGTTTTGACTTTGTCTATATCTGCAGTGTAAGTCTGGATATGATAGATTGCATAATCTGTAGTTTCTGGCTTATCCTGGTTTATGCAACTGCACAAGAATCAGAGCCTGTGTTTTATAGGGGATTTACTGTGTTTTTCCATTCGAACAAAAGAAATATGAGGCATCTTTGGAGTCCGTCGGGAGGGATCTGGATGAGATCACTCTGTCGTGCTCTGAAACCAACTGCACTGTATTTGGTAACCAGTAGAGAACTGTAGTACTTCTAATAAGAGAGTGCCTCATTTCTTGCAGCATTTCTGCAGGATTTTATTCTCTATACTTACTGTATTTCTACTTCCTCCAGCATTAAGGCTAATGGACAATCAAAGCAGTTCCCTCTTCTATCTTAATGCTGCATTTGTAGAGCTTCCATGGTTTGTGATGTCCTTGGAATTCTATCCTGCTTTGGCAACAGATGGTCTTAGTGATTCAATAGGTGACACATTTTGATTTGACTTTAGTATTGGAGACTGCAGTAGTGCTACAGCAGCTGTTTTAAGAACTAGACATTCTTCTTGTCATTAGTGACTCTTGGAAAGTTTAATGAATATCTGGAATATTCATTCTATCAGCTTTGTAGTCATTTATAACAAAGTATATAGTCTACCTAATAAAATACTGCTTTGTTTTTCTAATTATTTCTTCATTTACACTTTAAAAATGGTAAGAGATAAGCAGTCAGTGCCATATGTTTGCATGCCTGTACAGCTTACTTGGAGACAGTACTTTGTATTCCCCTCCATAAAACTGTAGTTATGTATTACTGTTGGGTGATGGCTGCAGTGAAAGACAGGACCATTTGTGGTTACACATTGAGATGGATATATCTCACCTGTATCCATGTGGGAATCATGCTGAATGATTTTATGAAGGGTAGATATAGAAGAAAAAATCAAATACTAAAGAAAAAGTTACAATGAATGACCAAATGTGAGGCAGAAAAGAAGGTAAAATAATTCGGACTTCAAGTAAAGACAGTCATGGATAACTAAAGGAAAAAGGATAATATAAGCTGCCTGTGACCACAGATGCCCAGCAGAGTCTGGGAACTGAACTAGGAACAGCAGTAGCTAGAACTGTAAACACAGTAAATTTATTCTGTAAGAGGAACAGCAATAATATTTGACTACAGAAACTTGGAGTTTCAGGCATTTAAATTATTGAGGTCTCAGGGTTTGTTGTTGTTGTTTAACTGGAAATGCCCTTTTAATGGACTCTTTCATAACCTTCCCAGTTTATACATAAAGTGATAAATTTTCAGTTGTAACTTAGATTATTTCGAGGTTTGGATATGATATGCCATTCCAGCCATTTTATAAACATTTTTATGGCCTGCAGAGCTTTCTTTTCCCAAATCAACAAACTTGTGCTCCTATACTAATTGAATTGTGAATCATTTCAAAAGCAACAAAACAGAATCAGCTTATATTGTCATTTTTAATATTTCGTGTTTACTGTTTTCATTTTAATTCCTTCAACTCATTTTATAAGTTTCCATCATCCAACCATAGAGTTGGAACCAGCACTAATGAAATATTTTATGTGCTAGTTCACACTATTGTACGTTACAGACATTAAGAAATAATGCTAAGTTACACAAAGACTAAAAATGTGCAATATTTTCAAATATATCGAAGCTCTTGCATCAACAATGAAGGTATAACTATTCCATAAGTTAGTGTACAAAAAAAGTATCTGTATGTGGGGAGACGGCAGCACAGTTAATCATTCTGTGGATGGTTCCGTTCATTGAACTCCTCCTGCCTGTTTTGTTTCTGTTCACAAGAGTCATCTAGTGCAATTACTGATTATTAAAAATGTCAGCATGCAATTACTCAGAGTAATAAACATGTTCAAAATAGCCAGAAGAGTCTTCACTAGATGCGAGAAATCTGAGGTCAAAGCAGAGAAGAAGTTTTGTATTAACAAAAAAAAAAACTATGAATACATTTGCCTTGATCCTGAGATAAAACACTGTATGTGCAGGTTCCACATCTGGGCTTTTGTTGTACAGAAGGGAAGTATACTCCAAAGGTACAGACTTTTCCCCAGGAAGATCCTGTTGCCATTTATGTCTTGAATTCTTTTTATGTCAGCTGTTATTGCAATGCCAAACTGTTTCCTTCTATCAACAATAAAATCCTCCTTTGGAATCTGGAAAAGCATTTGGATGCTTTGAATTTCCTGTGACAGAATTAATAATAGGAAGAGCAAAATACCTCTGTTATGCAGAATGAGGTTATCTTGCTTATAGCCTTTTAAAATCATTTTTGGATAGATGGAGAGTCTCTGGAGTTGGATTTGGACTCCGCTTTTATTCTGTTTCTGCTACCTCTACTTCAAAGGTCCATTGCCTGTTTGGCACTGAAATCTGTTGTCGTTTTATTCTCATAACAGTTGCCACAACTGATGTGCTGTGCCTGATGGATATTTCATAACTGGGTTTCCACTTTGCACCTGAGCGGGACACTTGCCATGTTCCTAATGCGTTGTTTAAAGAAAAGTAGGGAATGGGCAGCAACAGAGCGGATACTTCTTCCAGTTGGATGAGTTTTTAGGAAATGACTTAGATGCTGAGTCACAACATAATTTTCTTTTGAGGTGCTCCAGGCCAGACTGCAGGGAAGTGGTTTTACAATAGAGGAATTCTTCTGAATTTTTCTTGATGCACAGATAGTTGTTTTACTCTGTGGAGAAGAAACAATGCTGTCTCTAATAAAGCCAAGCCATTTTTTTAATGATTCTGTGATAAGACAACCTTTTTAGACTATTACTCATGGAGGATGTGATTGTTCCTCTGTATGCAGTGTGTTCTCTGCTGCTGATTTCTATGAAACTTTTAAATGTCTCAGTAAAACAGCATTTTTTTGCAGAATTGATCAGTGCAGCATTTTTGTGGTGTCTTTAGTGTTTGATCTCTACATGTCTCTCCCAAATAAGAAGCGACTAGTGATCCCATTCTGTCCACTGCCTAAATAAATTAAGCTGATTTCAGGAACAAACTGAACAACTCCAACAATTACAATTTACAGACGGGCTCTGGTAAAAGCTCCCCTTACCCCATAGCATAGTCTCTCAAAGCAGCAGCACCTGGTTTGCAGACCTCTGACCCAGAAGTTCCCAAGTTCCCTACTGAGCTATTTTTTTTTCCTGCCAATTATTACTGGGACTAGTACTCAAGCTGTATTTGAGTGTGCTCGGAATTAATGTTGGTGCAAGTCTCCTGGCACTATTAAGGTGTTTACGATAATACAATTTCTTTCATGTAAAACAACTTCATTGATTCCAGAGGTGGTCCACTCAATACCCAACCAATTATGTTGTCACTTATTAATTAATAATTTAAAAGCCAATTTTTTGTTGAGGTAAGATTTGCATGGTTAATGATGAACTTAACACCATAATCAAAGGGTTTTCTATTTCCGTACTACTGCCAAAACTATCGATAATAATCCCATGCAGAATCAATACTGTGATGTGAATGTGTTTCTAGTTGGTGGTTGTGATTAAATATAAATATTTCCTCATGCTTTTAAGATTATTCACTCGTGTTCAATAGGTCTTTTCTAAGCTATTGCTGGAACTTGCTAGTGGTTGAACTGGGGCACTGTAAAGTTGTACTGATTTTTTTGAAACCTGGTATCACAAGAAGTATTCAAGTTCAAAAATGTTTTATTCTACTGGAAGACTCGCATACATTTTTGAGACAATTGGGTATTTTTATCAAGGTGACCTATAGCTGGATGGTCACCAAGGTGTTGCCAAGCCTGTGTACAGCATTGCTTTGCATGTCCATCCCAATACATCTAGCAATTCAGCTGGAACAGTATTTCTGTGCACAGAGATCAATTAAATGGAACATCTTTCACATTTATTAAGCAGAACAGCTAGGGAGTTGGTAGCACAGGCAGCTCCTCTGAAGCGTATGGTCTATATGTGAGATCTAAAGTAAGTTAGATCAGGGTTTCATTGTAGACCAAACTTTTAAAGTAGACTGGAAAATGCTTGTTTTGAGTTGTAGTAACAATGTTTGGAGAACAGTTTATATTGAGTTAAAATAAAGTCATATCTTGAGGTAAGGGCTATGATGTGAATTAAAAAAAGATGACCTCGTAAGCATTTTTTAAGAACCAAAAGATGATTTATCTTCATGTAAAAAGCCCTTGAGCTTTAGGACATAGGATATTTCACAGTAGAATTGATGCAGATTCTTGTTCATTCATGAGCCTGAGCTGTGAAGTCTGTTCTGGATATTATTTAACAGAGAACTGGGAGTGCTGAGATTTGATTCGTACCCCCTACTACACAATTATATTAGCCAAAATTGTGTTCAGAAGGAATTTTGTATCTTCAGTTAGGTGAGAAATCATTTTTCTTTCTCATTTGTGGTATATGTGCCTGTATGCATGTGGTACCGCCAGGGTGTATGAATGTGCAGAAACTATTCCTCTCTCTCCATGAGACTTAACCTTCTCTAAACAGAATAAAATTTCATGAGATATAAAAAGTTAAAATTGAGAGTCCCAAGCAGTATTTAGGAGGTTTTTGTGGGGCTGAACAGGAATGTCTTTGATAACTCCGCCAACCGAAGCATGGGACACGCATTCAAACTATGACTGAAACTATTATTTACTGTACCAAATTTAGTAAATCTTAGTGATTTTTAGATGTTCCTTTTTTAAATAAGGAATATCAGCAAAAACTACACTTCACTTAGACATTTTCCTACACCTGGAAAGCACAGCCAACTCAGACATACGCTTTTGGGTAGCTTTAGTCTTATTGATGCTTTAGAGCTTTCCCACTTAAAGCACAGAAGGATACATTAATATTGAACCTTAAACTGGCCCATATTTTTGATATTCCTGAAACGCCTCCTCATGCTCTCGTCTACAGTATGCATGGCTATAAAGTTGTAGAGATGAAGAGTATAATAAGGCCAATACTTTTATCCAGCTGGGTGATTGAGCAGATTTTTTGGGAGGAAGCCTTGAAGCCCTTGAAGTTGGTTAAGTTCTGGGGAGCTGTGGTGCGATGGGTAAGTGCTGCTCGCTCCGATGGCAAGTGCCCATCTCTGAGCATCTCATCTGTAAGTGGGAAAGTGAAAATATGTAGATTAGAAGTTATCTGTGTACTTCTTTATTTAAATTGCTAGGGAGGAATTTATTCCGGTGTTTATGTCTAATAAATACTGAGCAATGAATAGGGAAATAAAACTGCTAGAACAAAAGCCACAAAAATGTTTGCAAGACAATAAACTGGAAATCAGTTACTCTAAATCTTTAACTTACTCATCTGCACTCTGTTAGAGAGAAAGAAATTATGATCACTGTACTCAAAAGCTCTGAAAGGTTGTTTCATATCAAAATACCATTTTTGGGGTAATTTTAAGTAGTGCTTTGAGAAAAGAGTTGTTCTGTAGCTGACTGTGGCCTTGTGCAGCGCCTTTATTTCCAATTAAAACCAGAACCTCCAAATATCTCCTTGCTTTCTTCGGATAATTTGTACATTTTATTTCTTGTGTCTATCTGCAAATAAAAATACAACATTAAAAAAGTCAAAAGCATTTTGACTTTGAGTCAAAGATAACACTGGTGAGGATACAAATATAGTGCTGGAAGTCCAAATTAAACAGCCTTGTAATACATTGTGACAAGGAAAACTAAGCTGCCTACATGATGAAGGTCTGGAGGTGAAGCCTATGATTTTGAATCCAAATCAAAGGCAATGCAGACTTATCAACTGCAAACTAACAAGATCAATATTCTGTTTTGATTTTTGTATCTTTAACGAAATCTGTTTTCATATGGTGGTTATTTTCTGTGTTTTTCCTTAAAAGCTGTAAAATAAGTGGTTACTTCAAAAAAATAAATACATAAAACAACCTGACTCCTAAAGCTGGGTAACATTAAGCACTGACAGTGCTGTAATGAGACCATTAAAACTGGCAGTCCCAGAAAACAAGTAGGATGGTGTTGCTATTTGTTCGGAGATAATTTGCATGAAGAAATACTTCTTCACTGGCAATAACTGAAGAGGATGGTGAAAGTCAATAGGATAGGATAACTTATAATAGTGTTTTGCTTGTTTTAGTATACATGTTTTAAGATTTTTAAACTAGAGCTCTAAGTATGCGTGCTGTACTAAAACATGGACTATTAGAGTCCTATCCCCAGACTGATACCAACAATGTAACCTGGTTCTGTGTTTGTCATGGTCACATGGGTAATGCTGAGGTGATAAACTCCCAAATGATCTGACTTTTCACAAATAGTAGCAGATGGAGACTGAATTATCCTTCTGACTGTCATCGAGTATAGGCTGATAGTCCCCTGTGAGTGTTTTGGGATGTTTAATCAGTCATTACAGATGAAGCTGGCGGAGTGGAGAATCGGGAAGGATGAAGCATATGAGGATTTCACCTTTCTGGTGTGGGCAAACATATGCACAGTCAAGAACCTCATTCTCCAGAGCTCTTCTCTTTCCTTCCCTCTGCGTTTCAGAATGCCAGTAAGAAAAGCTATTAAAACACTATACTTTTTAATTACTAATGAATTAGTCTCATTTGTCAGATGTCGGAAAATGGGAACACAACTTTTTTTCAAAGCCCCTTTGCTTGTGTGAATAAATAGCAAAGGGGTCTTTACTTCCCAAAGGGTGTGCAGTCACGAAAAGGTGGAATTAGGCAATTAACCAAAGGAGAGAAAGCACTGAAATGAGAAAGCCTTCTGAAAAAGGTGTTCCTTTGAACTCCCCACAGCCATTCTGTGGGGTTCCACTTAATTGAGATGAATAGCAGGGTTTCATAAGGAAACCAGAGGTAGGTGCCTATTTAAACTTTCTAACTAATTAATAGTTTTTCAAAGAAGCTCAGTGGCAGGGAAGCTGCAGGTTGTGCTGCTTATACTATTACCAGGTTTCAAGCCACTGTGGCTGGTTTCTCCTTGCAGAGGAAGAGCAAAGCAGGTCAAGTAACACAGTGCTGCCCCTCTGGCAAGGAGGGAGGGTCTGCTGTTGGGTAATTCCCCTTGCTTAAATCTTGTCAGGCCTCCCAGACAACTGCCATCTCTCTGATTATTGCTGACAAAACAACAATAAATTATAGTACTATCTATAAGCTTTAATAGTTACAGTTTTGACCTTTGCATGCTGGGAGAAATGCAAGCTATTTTTCCCCTATATTTGTGTTTTTCTCCCTTTGTGATGTACAGGATGGACATGCAGCTAGAAATTTGCAGGCTTTTGACTGTGAATGTGGAATGCCTTCCTGGAGAGCATGACACACATCTTTGGCCACCTGATGCCATCCCTGTCTCAGATCTCCATCTAGACCTCATTAGAATATTTTCAGAACATTGAAATCTGTGTGTACGGACAGACCTTTGGGCGTATCTGTCATACCAAACAGGCAGTGCTCTCAATGCTGGAGTTTGGAGTTCTGAAACAAGTCTTCATAACACACAGGATACATCCTGAAGGAGCAGTAGATGACATCTGCCTCTTTTTAGTAAGCGCTGCATGCCACCTGCACAGCCCACGAGTCCTTCAGGGCTGCCAGCAGCATCAATGCTTTCTAGCAGAATGGATTTCTTTCCTCCACATTACCATATCAACAGTGTTGCTTGCATTACTGCAAATGTGTTTGCTTTCAGCTTGTCCCTTCTGGACCGGCCTCCTGGAGGAGTTTCTTTGCTCTGTGTTGTTGGTCCCTCTGAGGTCAGTGTGCAGGTGTCTCTTTGTTCCTTCCTTTGCTCCTTCCTCCCGTCTGACTGCGTAAAAATCTTCTGCTCTTAGCTGCTGGAGTTACCATGATGTTTTGCAGAGGGCAGAAACATTTAATAAAGAGCATCCTAGAACAAAAATAAGAAGTTGTAATGGCATGGATAGCAGCTATTTCTTGATAAGGTCTGAATTAGAGCAACAGAATGCATGGTTTTCACTTTGGCTGAAATTTTGTATATTGTCAGTCTAGGAACTACATTTCAAGAAAATCTCTCTATTTTACTATGTGTTTATCAGTAGGAGAACTTGTAATAGTTTTTGTTAAATTTGTTACTTTGAAATTTCCTACCATTCTGCCAGGTGTTGGTGTTTTTCCTTTTGCTCATTTCTATGTTCCCCAAATGCTTCTACAGAGAAAGTCAAATAGACACCAACAAGGATTTACTGGATAGACATTTTAGCACTTTATTTTTCTTGATGGTGTTTTTGGTTTCTAGGACTGTTTCCTTTACTGCAATTTCTTTACTTTCTAAATTCAAGTAGACTTTTTGAATGGCTGAATTACTTCAGAAGTATTTGGCAGACAAGTTATTTTGCAGCCAGAGAAGCAACAAACTTAATCCGGGTTATCCTCTGTGCTCCCTGAGAATAGGTGCCTGCTTAATCCTATAGAGAGGTAAACATTTTCTTTAACAACAATCTTCTCGATGCTGTAAGATGGCTTGATATTTACTTTTTTAGGGTTCAGAAAGGAAGAGAGATTTTTCCTTGAACTGCTGTGTGAAGAGTTGAATCAATACAAGATAAGACCTCAGAGGGCTTTTTTGCTCAGGTTGAAGCCTGTGGCTAAGCCTGTGTTGTTTTACACCTTGGTGTACATGCTGCCTTCCCCCACTGCTTTCCATGGCAACCTGTGGCTCAACTAGAGTGTTAACTCTTAGCAGGTAAGAATTAGGCAGCATTATTAATAAATATGTTCATTCTACATTAATCTGAAGTTTTACTAGTCAATGGTGATTAATGTTAAGCGGATGTGCCTCAAGTGTTGGCAGGTTGGTATCTTCAGTTGTATCGTCTTCAAGTATCTACTTATTACAATAAAGAAGCTGGAAATTTGAAAGAGCAGGAACCCATCTTGGTGCTCCCTTAGTGTAGAAGGATGAGGAGGACATAGGACATGCCTTCACAAGCAGCAGGGAGATGGAAGCCATGGGAAGCAGTGCAACACAGCAACACAGTCTATCTCAGCGGACAGGATGATTGAATGAAATGCCATTAAAATGGCATAAAAAGTTTCTGGGCATAAGGTTCTTTTAAAGTGATATTATTAAATTTGTTATTCCATGAAGTTTTAAAGGCTCCCAGCTGAGTTTGTTTATCAATATGGAGGTTCTACTGCCTTTAGTACAGCTGTTACTCGCTCAGTCTCATGTCATTTTCTAGAATCAACTTGATGAAAAGGTATTTGACTCTCTCAATGCTATCATTTTATATGTTGATGTAGTAAAATCATAGACACAAGTTGATTTTTGTGGAAAATGCTAGACACATCTTTTGTTTTTTCTCAGCATTTCTGATCCTCTTCGATTTTGAGCTCTTGTAATGAGCTCAAATACTGTAGCTCAAATTCCCTTGAAGTCTTCGTGAAACCTGCAGAGCTCAATCTCTTTGAAAAAATGACATGAAAATATCATCTTTTAGTTGCTGCTACAATTACTGCCTTTAAATATAATGAATCTTAGCTACTGTAAATAGGAATGATAAAATATCTGGGTTAATTTTTTCTTGATAGTTAGAATATTGATAAGGTAATCACCAAACTAGGTTACAAATAACATAATTTAAACAGGTGCTGAATAATCCTTTGTTCCTCATGAAGATGTTCTTGTTTTCCTGGTAGGGGCAACAAGAAGACATGCTAAGCTTTTCTGATTTATGTAGGCAAAAGCAGTATGAAATACAAATAATTTGAAAGTAGTACATGCCTTTCAAATTCCTATGTGCAAATTGCTCTTTCGCTAGGATTATATGGGGCATAGTGTGCTGAGGCTATCAGTTGCATCACTCCTTTTTATCTCCTTGCAGAATCTTTCCTCAGTTTTTATTGATGGACTCTTCCTTTTGGTAGATCTATATCCCTTCACATGTATTTAAAATCTTCTGAATCTTAGAGACTTTGTCTTTGAGTATAAGCTTATTTGTTTAAATTTTTATTCTCATTAATCAACAGGGTGTCCCAACCTTTCTTTTTTCCTTTATGTCATTCAAAAGTATTATTTCCAGGGAGGTTTTTTCCTCTGTCAAGAAATTAGCATTTTGATTACTTGACAGATCTCAGAGTGTGATTTCTGGGAAAGATCATGTTTCTCAAATAAATGAGAAGAAATAAAATATATATATATTTTGTGAAAGCAAGTTAAATGCTAATTTAATGAGAACATCATGCCTGATGCTTTTTGCCTCTTTTGCCAAATCCTTTCTGCAGTGTCAGGTGACGTTTTCCTGCTCCAATCTAGGATTGAATTATCCCATTGTTTGCACTGGTGCAACCTGTGATAGACTTCACTTTGCTGGTGACCCAGAACTGCAAGTTTTGTTGAGGTTTTGCCCATTCTGTCTGCCACAGTTCGTACAGGGAGCTGCCAGTAGTGTAAATGAACAGTATTGTGTTGGTGTGATGCTCTCTTGAGAACGTGTTTTCTTTTTTTCTTTCTCTCTCTCTGGTAGAAAGGAATAGGAATATTTAAAACGTGCATAGGAGCCTCTTCAGAAATTCTCTGCAGCTGTAGTTCGACAATATTACACAGATTGAAATGTTTGCTTATCAGAAAAGCTGAAATGTTTAAAGAACATTGATCTACATTTCTTGTCAGTTTACTGTCTCCATTGGCACAACATTTGGAAGGATTCTGATTTTATGAAATGGTGAGTGCTTCAGGCTTGCATCTGTAGTGAATGCTCCGTTACCTCTTTTTGCGCTTGGAACAATAACTCCTTCCTATCTAAACACTTACAGAATGTGAAACATATGATAGATCTGTGCAAGTTGTTCCTATTTTCCACCTTATGTTGTAATGGCAACTGCTGCCAATCAGTAAAGCAAGGAAGTTTGGAAATAGCAAATTTCTGCGACTGTCACAGGCTTCCTTAATTTCCTTGAAATTAAGTACAGGCAGTGTGCAATTGTTGACATTCTTTCAAAGCTCAGATAGTGTCAGTGTTACTGGCACAAGATATTTAACTGCTTATATCAACCTCATATGTTCCACAAATGAGCTGTGCCAAATCACAGGACTTGCTTTCTTTTGCTTATCCAAGCCTGTCCAGAAGTGGTGATAAAGGAGTCAAACTGCAGATTTCTATCAAAATGATTTTTTGTTAAAAAGTGAAAGAAGTGTTTTTGTATTTGTTTGCAACCTGCAGAGTTGCTGAGCAAAGGCAGGATAAGCAAGAGAGTAGAAGCTACGTTATGTAGGACTTGACAGGTGACTTCCAATGAGATGTATTGAATTGAATTTAGAAACAGAAATTATTAGATTTTTCCTTTCCTGTGATTTCTTTTGTATAATCCCAAGTTACTACTTCAGAGCATTGCTTTCTTGAAAGCTGTGAAGCTTTGGTCTTATTTGTGGGTGTCTTGTTGCTATATAAATGTGATATTCTTTTAGCAGTTAATGGTTAAGAAAGTGATGGAGAAGCAATAATAGAACTATTTCTAATTTTACTACAGTAAATTCTCCATAATCTGCTCAAAACACTGGCTGTTTCCTCCGGCTTCTCAGCAAAGATTTAAAAGCTGAGTGAGTTGCCATGTTACTTAAGACTTCATTATTTTTTACAAAGTATACTCCGGAGGATTTGCTAGAACATTATGAACTATTATCATAAATGATTAAGCTGAACTGTAATCGTCAAAATATGTGAAAAAAGCACATCTGGCAAGCCTGCCTTTTCCCTCCCTGATTCACATGACTCAGTTATTCACAACGGATGCTTCTGGCAGTGTGAATAAGCACATTTCTGCTGTGTGGAATAGTACAGGCTTCCTCAGCCTCCCCTGGCACTATGGGCACTGTACGGACGGTCTGACCCAGGAAGGCATCTGGGTCTGGCTCTGCGAGACAAGCCTGGGAAACATGAAATCCAGTCCCAAACAACCAAGTTTCCAATCAATCATAATCATCTTGAAATTGCTTGCACTTTTTTTTTTTTTTGCAACCTGCCCTTTATTCCTTTTTTTCCCCTACTTCTTAGATAGAAACAATGTAGTTCTAGTCTGATTGTGTTTATGATCAATTTATATAATTGTTTTTGTGCCGATATCAAACTTCAGGTGAAATAATTCCTTTTACTTGCTGCTGGTTAGCTATGCCATAAGAAAAAATGAAAAACAGATAAAATCCTTCTCAATTTTCATTTTGTGAGGCTATACAAACCAAGAAACTCTTCAAAATATTTTTTAATTCCTGTAAGTATGCTACTAATTCAGATTGAAAGTATTTCCCTCGGATGGAGTTGCATACATCATTCCTCACTGGTATACACTATTGTTCACTAGTACTGTTCCAATACCTTTCCAGATTTAACTTTTCATGACTGAAATTGAGAAGATGACTGAAATGGCAGATTCCTAGTTCTTGTATATGCTGAGCCCCTGAAATCCAATTATCACCTCTGGGTGACATCTGCCATTTTTCATCTTTCTCTTTCTGTGGTGCTAAGTCCATCATCACGAATTTCTCTTTATAATAGCATCAAGATCTTTAGCTTTATCCAAATCTATGGATGTCTTTAGCAGAGCTAAGTGATTTAGATCTTTCTTAATCTAAATTTAAAGATCACTTTAGATCCTGCTCTAGATCAGACTAAATCACCTTTTCTATCTACTCTTCCTTCATTGCCAAATCCCTCAGACCCTTATTAATTTTTAAGAAAAAGTGTAAAACAGGCCCCATCTCTCCTGTTTGCTGTTCTCCTTATTTTGGGTGCCATTACTAGTTCACTTGCGATTTTGTCGTTGGCTAGTACTTGTGGAAACACCCTAAGTGTGTGTAAATACTTGCTGTATCATCGTGCATGGCTTATCCAGATAGATACAGAAGCTGAATATTTTATAATTGCCCAGCAACTTAGAAGCTAGAGTAAAATTAGATACAGCATGCTGCGGTGTAGTTATTGGCATTTTCTTTGTGTGCGTTTGTCCTTGATGGTTCATCTATTTTTTCATCCTTCACCTTCTACACAAGGTATCACATCGTACCGAGACTACGTGACAGGGCAGTTTGCTGAGGCTGCTGCCTTATGGTGCCTGCCCCTTCCTTGGACATGCCTGCGGAGGGAGAACAGGATTACTGAAGCTGTTGACATCCACCCCTGCTTTCCCCTTAGGCTCTAAGGCACACGGCCTTATGCTCTGGAGAGCATCTTTCTCACCCCCTGTGCAGATGGGACTCAGCTGAGAAACTCCCGGCTATGTGAAGCTCAAGTGATTTCTACGCCTGGGAAGCGGAGCTCCCAGGCTCATACGAGCGGCGCCGGCGCGTTGCTAAGCCGAGCAGTTAGGCACGCGACGTACAGAGGGGGGCACTGAGGATTCGCTCTACCTTCATTCATCATTCCTGGGAAACCGCTCCCAAACTTGGCCCAGAAAGCACTGAATATTTTATGACGTCCAATAACTGCCTTTTTAAAGCTTTCAGGCTTGATGTTTGTTTTTGCTGTGTTGAGGTAGAGTTGGCCAGGTAGCTCATTAAGCGAGGCTGTCCATCAAGGGTAATTAAATAATTGAGGCAGCCCTAAAGGAATTGCTGTCACCTGCTTTCCTGGGGCTTGCTGGTCCCTGCTCCAGGAGACTGCGGGGATGTTGCACACATGAGGGAGTGCCGAGGAAGGCAAGGGGCACAAAAGAGCTGTTCACGAGCCACCCTAGATTTCTCCTTAATAAATCCGGAAGGACTTTTTTTTTCTGTAAATGTGATAGGTCACTTTTAAGCCTTGTGCATATATTAGTCTCTTTTTGTAGAAACACGTGTTTGGAAATTCCAATATTTCTGACAGTTTTTTATTGTTCTTTTAGTTTCTTCTTCTTCTACTTTTCTGCTTGAAAAGCAGAAAAATAATCTCTAGAAACACTTTTCTAAGGAGATGTTATCTCTTTTTCTGTAACTTCTTAATAAAAGTGTTATCTCTTTATCATGTGGGAAAATGCCACCTCAGTGAATAGTGTCTATGCAGAGTAATTAAGTTCCAATGCAGATGTAGAAGCTGAAAAGGAATTTCATATATTTAGTCCTTCAGTTTGATGGAAGTTGCTGATCATAAGAATGGAAATCAGCAACTTGCATCTCCTTGGTGCTCCTGTTGCTGGAGGAGGACAAAATGATGGGCAAATGAGGAAGAGATGGACAAATGACATTTGAGGAGTCACCAAGACAGGCCTCTATGATGGCAGCGATGGGTGCTAGACACCAGGAGGAACATAGAGAAGAGGGGTCAGTGGGTACCACAGAACTTGGGATGAGCTTATTTCAGTCCCTCTTTATATTCCCTCTGTCTGACGTGAACTTAGAGAGCTGCACAAAATGGAAAAGGGTGAATAAATTAATGTGCAGCTGTCAGAAATGTCTTTGCATTTCATACGTGGCCATGTGATTATTTACTGTGCTCCACAGTGAATCCAGCTTTACAGAGTGCTTTGAGCTCTCCTATTGTACTGTTACCATCATGCTTTTGATCTTCATTGTGTCATTTTTATCTTCACAAATCCTTTCTGAAGGAACATATTATTATCCCAATTTTCTACATGGGGAATTGAGGTAGCTCGATTAAAGTCAAAAGCGTTTTCTAGTACCCAAGCAGAGAAGCGTGGGACCTTAATGTTGAAATAATACATTGAAATTTTATATATGTGTTCAGAAGATGGTTCCCATTAGCTGCTGCTGCAGCAGGAGTGCTGGGCACATCTGCCAAGCAGTAGACAGGTATCTTTAGTGGGTGACCACCTCTGGACACCAGAGGTGACTCACTGGCTGTTTCAGTCCAGCAACTCTGGCTGACACTCGGCTGCCTTGGGGCCACTCTTGCACCTTCCTCTTCTCCATCCAGTTCCCTCTCCTTCTTTCAGCCCTCTCAGCCATGAGATAGAAAGGAGCAGATGAAGTGGAAACGCTAGAAATAATAGCTTTATTCTCTACACAGCCCTCATCTAATTCCTCACAGTGGTGTCTTCCATTTTACTGAATAAAGTAAGGATATGTTAAAAATATAATTAAATACTAAAATGATGCATGCATTTACATAGGGCTAATTAAGATTTATTAAGTAAAATAGTCGAGAAAAGAGTATTTCTTGATTTTTGCATGCTTGACTTGACTTTCAACTTTAATGCTTTTTCTTAGATTGTAGGCAGAGAGTGGTGCTAAATTGTTGTTGACATACATGCTACGTCTATCTTCCAGGTTTATGCTGAAAACTGATATTCTGTGTGCTCTCAACTGTGCTGAGAGTCTCTAGGAATTTGATTCTTCTCATGTGTCTGAGTTGCAGTGCAGATAGATCCTCAGTGAGAAAAGTTAAACTGATGTTTCTCATTTGGAAACTGTTTTCTGTATTCACTCTGCTTGTGAAGTGGTCTGTGGAGATTATAGCTAGCATTGCACTTAGCAGAGAAGGCTGCAGCGCTGCTTTATTTTAAATTTGGCTATCAGTGGTTCATAAAGGTCTATCAGTCTATTTATGAGCCTGCTGCAGACGATGTACAAAAATGTATGAAGACTTCAGAAATTATTTACCGTGCACTTACAGCATAAATAGTTAAGCTGTCGACTGTGGCTGTGAAGTTCCTCCTCTACTTCTGCACTGTGCTTTTCATTTAATATGGCTTTGTTCAGCTAAACAATTCATAATTAAAACAGGAAATGATGGGAAAGGAGAAACAAACCAATCCTGAGATGATTGTTAATAGCTATAATAAAATATTGAGATGGTAGCGTCTGCCAGGGCAGTGTGACGCAAGGACTCCCTGTGACTGTGATGCTAGGGCTAGTTAAAGGAGTGAATCAACATGAGATGGAGACTTCTGCAAATGAAGCAGGGGAAAAAAAAATAAGAAATTTTGCAAAGCTTGAACCTGAAAAAGATTTTTACTCCCAGCAATTTCCAACCTGAGGTGAAATTCAGTGTATACAATTCCCTGAAATGTAAAACCTACATGTGCCTCTGAAATGCCTTAGTTAACTCTGTTAAAAAGATGTCTGTGTTGTAATGAAAGATCTTTCTGAAACTAAAAACGTGAAATGGCTGATCTGGCACTATGCTAGACCTGCCTGAACAAATGTGTGTTGGACCAGATGGAAGATGTCGTCACAAAGTCACACCAATTCTTACAGTAAAGTTACAGAATCCAGGCTTCTGGATTGTGCAAGTTATGTCTTTTGGTCATGTTGTGCAATCTCCTTTGTTAATTGATCAAGTTCCCTCAAACAAATTGAATATTTTGACCCCTGTCAGAATCTCAGTACCTCAAAGACAATATTTTTTTCATGTGACTTTTTAGCTGCGACTTAATCATGGCTGAATTATATATATATGTGTGTGTGTGTGTGTGTGTGTGTGTGTGTGTGTGTGTGTGTGTGTGTATGTGTGTGTGTGTATGCTTGTATTGTTGTTATTTGCAGCTTGAGTATATTCTTCTTTCCTGTTTTTTTGTTTGTTTTCCTGCAGATATATTTATGGATAGCAATGGGGAAGCCAAAAAACCAAACTCGTTCACACTCAGATACCCTATTTTCTTTTCCATCCCAGTAGGTTTTCTGCGCTCCTCTTCTACACCAAATTCATCTTTCTGGTGAATAAATGTCCAGAATTGTAGTTTCCGAGTATTATAAATGAAGACATTTTCCCAAGATTGTTTGTTGCTTCCAGTCTCATACAATGCTGGTGCCGCATAGTATCTTCTGATAGACCCAGACTACTGAGCTCCCTGCCCTCTCCAGGTGCTGATGCGGTTTCACAAAATCTTTTGCAGTACCACTAATAATCTGTTTCTACAGATAGAAGATGACTGCAAATATTTTTGCAAGTATATTAGTTCAAATTTAGATAATCCTATTGGAGATATTTTAAAAGAAATAGCCATCTTGTAATTTCTTTCTCTAGAAGATACTTGGTGAGGTAAAGTCCTAATTTTTTTTTGTTGAGTAAGAGAGTTCAGTCGTTTTGGTGCCTTGGCTCACATAGAACTGAGAAATTGCTGAAGGAAGGAGACAGAGCAAGGAAGAGAGAAAGCAGCTTCCCGATTCCTACGGTTGCCTTGCCAAGGAAAGATTTCACACATCATATAGTGCATCAGAATTAGATGGAGATACTGCTTTATTTACTACCTTCTGCATGAGATGTTGATTCTGGCATTAATAAATGGATTTTTTTCTGAACCCAGTCTAAAAATTTTTCCATACATGGGAGACTTGCATGAGGAAAGGAGTAACTCCATTTTCACTGAGTTTATGGAGACTGTGGAAATGTAAAAGTGTAAGCAAATCGTATGCATTCCCTTAACAGAAATTATAATGTATGGACAATGAAAAGTTTTAGTTTTGACTTAATCTGTAAGACAGTCTAAAGCTCAGTATTCAGAAATTTGCTGGAATTCTTCTGATGTTGACCTCCTGAGAAAACCCTGTTATTAATACTTTTGACATCTGATTTGTTTTGAAATGCTGACTCCTCTTGTTACATTAGGTCTCAGTATTCTGTTTCTAGGCAGATTTTGCCAGTGCAAAGATGTGTAGAAATATAAAATAAGGGAGAAAACAGAGCAATGTAATACTTGGAAATCTCCAGGAGACCTGGTGGGGTTCCAATGTCACTAATACACTCCATTTATTTAGTTCAGGACCTCCTGAATGTCAGAGCAGCTAGACTGGACCATTTGTTACTCCTGCCATGCCTAAATTGTTTGGCTTTTCACTCTCAAATACTAATTGGGTTGCTAAACCTTAGGCTAGCCTTTTGAGAATGATACCTTTAATAATATGCAATTCATTGTGACACTGTGATTTCCTGAAAAATGCTAAATATCTCTCTCTCCCTTTTTGGTCATTATAAATGCCACCATACTTTGTCTGAGGTTCCCACACAGTTTCCCTCCCACAAATAGACACCCTGCTTTTTCCTGCTGTTTTAGCAAGGCTGCAGCTTCTACCCAAAGACATGTCAGTGGCACAAGGCTCTACAGTATACGTAAATTGTATGTTTGCGTTGTCTAAGCTCAGTGTAGAAATGAGGTTTTAATGCTGTCTGAAAAAAGTGGTTTCTGGTATGAAATGAAGTGGGTTTTTTATTTTTAATTTTTTTTAATCTCTGACACAATGTGAATCCAATGTCTTCCAAGCTAATTTGAGTCCCAAAGACTAAAATAATACCAAATCTTCTCACTAGCATTATATAATTGGCCTACGAAGGTTAATGGATGCAATCCATTACAAAGGATGCAATCAGAAGTGCAGTTTACAGATTTGGGTATTCAGTAGTTGTGAAATATGGAATTTTGGGGATTTTTTTCTTTGTGTGTGTGTGTGTGTGTGTGTGTGTGTGTGTTTATAGGAGAGAGCTTTAGGCACAGTCTGTGCCTCTCTTAAGGAGCTGTGGATTTCTGAAGGGAGTTTATATATGAGTCAAAAACATGTAACATCATTCTGAAAAGCATAAACATCTCTTCACCCTGCAGGGAAAAATGGAGCTTGCTAATGGCCAGAGATGTATATATGTTGATTTAAATACCTGTGTAAGCGGCAGGCAGCAGTATTTCCTATATCAGTTTAGTAGCTGGTCTTGTTTTATTGATATTGACATACTGTAAAGCAGTTCCAGTTCCCAAAATTTGTGAAGTGAGAAGCAGCTGAATTAGATGAACTAAATATAAAAATGGAGCATCCAATAATTCTTAGACTGGAGGCGGAACAGAAGTTTTTCTAATTTCAGTGAAAGAAAGGTTTGCCTACAGTGAAATGGAATGAAAATGGGAGGTATTTTTTGGAGGCAGCTGAACAACAGAAATTATACTTGCAAAGGAAACTTTATCAAGAGATTCTTTTTTAATTATCTCTTTATTACTGATATATGCCATATTACTTTACTATTTCTACGTACACTACAGAGCATGTTATTAAAGGTTTTCCTCTTCTTCCCCTAGTCCCTGAACAAAGCATAGGAAAAAAACATTTCCCTAAAAGTGAGACCATCCCTGCAAATAGAAGTTATAAGTCTCATATGTCATTATCCAGGTATGTGCATCAGTAACTATTCAGCTTTTAACAGTCTGGATTGATGCATCAACAGCAGTGTCTTCCCACCCCCAAGAAGACTGATCTTACAATACAGTGGTTATTATGTACTGTAAGTGTTATGGCCTTTTGTAAAGGAATGAGGTTTTTTTCAACGAACATTTGGAGATGCAGTGAGATGCAAGGCTAAGGCACTATTCTTTCTTAATCTGCTTCTGTAAAATCCTATACACCATATTTTTCTCTGCTCTATTCCCTTAAGCACCTATAGAACATACCAGAAACTAAAAGAAATGTATTTGGGAGGAGACTATGCCACTTGTACCAGATTTATATCAGGATAGTTTCTCATGCAAGAGAAATTCCTCAGCAGCCATTAGCAATCAAATAGATTACTTTGGGTCACCTGAGTACTTTTACGTGATGCTGTAGCCAAATCAAGATAGTCCTTTTAGAGATATGGGTGTAGTTAACTAGAAAATCCCTTACCCAAGCCATTTTAATATCCCAAGTTAAAAAAAGGAGGGGGATGGAAAGGGAAATTGGCTCCATGATTCTTAACCTAGATTTAGTGTGCTGCAGAGATATTTCTCTGACATGTTCAATGATAGCAGAAAAATATGTGGTGGTGCATTAAAAGCTGTAGAGCAAAGGAAGTTTGGGAACTTAATCAGAGCCTTAGGCAAGAAAAGGATGTGTAGCACTGATACGTACATTTTGCTTTTGCTGTAGTTAATGAAAAATGTTATGCCAACACTGTTTTTTGTCCCCTATGGTTTAGCAATGCAGAACCAATCCCTTTTATTCTTTGTGTTTTGTGTTTTTCTTCTCTTAATGTTACTTAATCTGGAAATAAAAATGTTTGATTTCTGTCATTCCCTTTGGCTACTTTGCTTAAAATGGCGCTTAATTGTTTTCACTTTAAAGAAATAGTGCCAGGTTTTGGGGCATTTATTATATTTTCATGGATTTTTCTTCAAGATTGCATTTTTCATAAGCTTATTGACTTTTGCCACAATGTTAGGCTTTTTGCATGTAGCCACCATCATTCTTGGAGGAATTTCTGGAAAAATTGTTAGATGTCCATAGGACCACATTCCTTCAAGCCTCGTGGCCCTCACCAACATAGCCTCAACATGGGCATTAAACGTTTCCTCTTAGTGCTCAGGGCTTCTGAAAGACTCCAATTGTGCAGATTTTGATGGACCATGCAGATACTTAAGTTTCTAATTTTCCTTGAGTAACTGCCAGCTTCCTTTCTCTGTAAAATTTTGAGAAGGGCTTTTTAGAGGACAATTTCTGCTTTCTGGTACTCTCTGGTTAAGCAGCTCTCTGCTACTTAACTTGACTTTTTTTT